>AP025049.1:37448347-37465878 GCA_036186865.1 Eustoma russellianum | reverse complement strand
TTTTTTTTTTTTTTTTTTGTAAGTTAAATTTTATAAAAGGCCAAAAGGCAAGTACAAATGTTAGTTACAAAACGGTGCCAAAGCCAAAACTATGGGTTGGCTATACAAAAGAAAGGCGGCGTACATTTGCGTTCTACAACTATTGCCAACCTTTGAGCAAAAGGTGGTCCACAGTGACCACAAGAAACCCAAGCTAACTACAAATCTAATTACAGAGAATATCCAGTAACAGGGCCAGGACTGGAACGGACAATCCACCCAAGCAAAATATGTAACAACTTGTAAGTGGGTATAGATATCTAAGCCACATGGAGGCTGGTAACCAACGATACCGAAAGTGGGCACCAAGTAGGAAGAAGCATCGGGTCCAGAGAATTCCAAAGAGACGAAATCATCAGCAAAAAGGAACTCCAATCGTCTAACCAAAAGACAGCGTTTTCCAACTAGCAACGCAGACGACCCGTACTGCAAGTAGTGTAATGAGAGTCCAAGGAAGTCGAGAGATCCAAGACACAAGCATTCCAAATGATGGTCACAATGACGGAACCTACAAGAGGAGAAAAAGCAGCAGTACCCAGAAAACAACCAACAATGCAGCAAATAACCCCAAAAGCACCAAAATGTAAGATGAATTGGACACATAACAATAGATGCAGCATGAAAATACGGGAGAAAGTTATGTACAAAAGATAGACATAGGAAGTCCTAAATTCACCGCAATGTGCCAGTTATTTTGTGTTTTCCGGTACTTTCTCCATGTAGTAGCAGCCATACGGATATTATGTAGAATATCCCCCGTGATTGTTTGAGGGGTTCTACACAAGGAACTGTGAATTCTTTGGTTACGTTCTTTCCAGATACCATAAACAGCAGCAGAGAGGCTTAGGCAAACTAAGTTCCACTGAAGTTTGGATTGCCAAACGTTGTCGAGCAGCCACTCTTGGATCGAATCCAAGGAGAAAACAAGGCAGGTGCAGTTTAGCTTCTCCAGCACAGCTTTCCAAATCAGCTTAGAAATATGACAGTTGAAAAACAAGTGATCTTGAGTTTCAGGGTGACTGTCACACAGCTTACAATGGTCTGAGTCAACAATACCCCAATTAGCAAGCTTTTGTAGAGTAGGTAGCCTCTTCCAAAAAGCAAACCAAAGAATGATTGCAAATCTAGGGAGAAGGGACCTACTCCAGACAATTTTTGTCCAAGGAGAGGGAGTATAGGAGGGAGTTAAGGCAGACATGGCACTACGCATAGAGAAGTGCTTACTGGGTTTCCATTCCCAGTGATCATTTCTAGAGTTAATTGGGATCCTAGTGCAGACATTTAAAAACTCCATAACCTGACTGTCCCAACCCCTACCAAAAGGCAGATTCCAACAATTGTTCTGGATGACATCCGAAACCTTAGCATCAAGGCAAATGTTAATCTTCGACCTAAGAATTGGGTGATTTTTAAATAGTATGCCCCAGGGATGCCAGGGATCATACCAAAAATAGGTGGAAGAACCATTTCCAATGACACGAACTATGTGCTTTTCGAAAATGTCTCGAACCGAAATCAGTTTCTTCCACAACCAGGAATCCTGCTGCTTAGGGGCAACCATCCATAATGACTTACCTTTAAGAATGACTGAGTGGACCCATTTAACCCAAAGGGACTCTTTACCCTCACAGATGAACCAAATCTGCTTCATGAGGTAAGCATTGTTTGTCTGGATGAGATTAGGGAGACCAAGGCCACCAGCTTCTTTAGGCATACAGACATCCAGCCAATTAACCCTGGCTTTCCTCGGGCTACCCCAAAGAAAAGTCCTAAGGAGCCGTTCAATCTCACGAATGACCTTCCTAGGAAGGAAGAAAGCAGCCGTCCAGTAGCGGACAATAGCCAACAGAACAGAATTGATTAACTGGAGTCTCCCACCATAGGACAGTTTGGAAGCTGCCCAACTGGTGGTTTTAGCTTTAAGCTTATCCAAGAGTGGCGTGCAGTCAGAGTACGAGAGTTTTTTGTTCACGAGTGGCAGGCCCAGGTATTTAATAGGCAGTGAACCTATAGGAATACCTAGGATTGAAGCAAGTGTGTTCATTTTTGAGACAGAAGTACCAGAAAAATAGACTTCGCACTTTGCAAGATTTGGTGTGAGACCAGATTGTCTGGCAAAAGAGTTCAATGTGCCCTTGATGGTTCTAATGGAATCCTCGTCTGCCTTAGACAGAATGAAAAGGTCATCTGCAAAGGCCAGAGAGGAAATATTCAAGTTCCCGCATTTCGGATGGAACTTGAAAGATTGACACTGAGTATTTGTTTTGAGAAGTTGAGTGAACCCTTCCATAGTAAGGATGAAGAGGGCAGGGGACAAGGGGTCCCCTTGTCTCAGCCCTCTTGTGGATGTGAAGTTCCCAGTGAGGGAACCATTAAGGCTAATGGAAAACGAGGCAGTGGAAATGCAAAGGAAAATCCAGTGACGAAATTTCTCCGGGATATGCATGTGGGTGAGGATGGAGAGTAGATAGTCCCATTTGACAGTATCAAAAGCTTTCATGATATCGACCTTGATGGCACACCCACTAGGGCCACCCGGTTTCTGGTAAGTCTTTACAAGGTCATGCATGAGCAGGATATTATCCTGGATGCAACGACCTTGCACAAAAGCCGATTGGTTTTCATCAACCAGTGAGGGGAGGATGGGTTTGATTCTATTTGCAAGGATTTTGGAGATTATTTTGTAAGACACATTACAGCAAGAGATTGGCCTAAATTCCTTCATTTTGACAGGACTGTTCGTTTTGGGAATGAGGGATATAGCCGTGGTGTTTATTGGATAGTAGAGATAGTCATGAGTGAAGAAGTACCCAACAGCATGGGTAAAATCATCCCCAACCACGTCCCAATTTTCTTTAAAAAATTCAACTGTGAAACCATCGGGACCAGGCGCACTATCTGTTTTCATGGAAAACAGAGTGTCTTTTATTTCTTTGGGGGTGACCCGCGAAGTCAAAGCGGAGGCAAACTCATCACTGAGGACTTTGCCAGACCAGTGGTCAGTTTGTGATTGTGTTGGATTGGGTTCATTGAAAAGTTTTTCAAAGAAACTGACAGCCAGGCATTTGACCTCATCATAGCTAGAAGTCCACTTGTCATTTTCATCTTGAAGTCTAAGGATTTTATTTCTTGCAGTGTGTGCTTTAACAGAACGGTGAAAGAAATGAGTATTCTTGTCCCCCTCTTTCATCCATCTAATCCTAGCTTTTTCTTTGAGGAAAGATTCCTCAAAGGAGGAAAGCCTAACATATTCTTCGAGGGCATTTTTTTCAAGTTGATTTGCAAAGGGGTTGTTGTCATCCTCCATGGCCTTAAGTTGAGCCATTTCCAAATTTTGCCTAGCGTTTTGCACTTTTGTGGAAATGTTGCCATAGTATTTTTGGTTTAGCTTCTTGAGAGGGTCTTTAAGTCTTTTTAGTTTTTTAAAAAGCCTGATCTGGGGGTTACCCTGAATAGGGATGGACCAACTGCTAACAAGGGTATCCTTGAAGAGCGGGTGCAACATCCAACCTTTAATGAATTTAAAAGGTTTAGGGCCCAGGTTCTTTGAGACTTTTATAGACAAGATGCCAGGGGAGTGATCAGAGATCAGAGGGGCCTCATAATCCAGTTGATAGTTTGGAAAAATTTTATTCCATTCTTCATTAACGAACATATGGTCGATTTTAGTACAAATTCTGTTTGTAGAGTCCCTTTTGTTAGACCATGTGAAATTAAAACCTCTTGAGGGAATAGACATAACATCAATAGTTTGGAGACAATCTTTAAATTCCTTAATTGCATTTTTATCGAATTTCTTATTCCCCTTCTTTCCACCACTATCCAGGATGGTATTGAAATCCCCCATTAAAATCCATGGTTGTTGTCCATAGATGGTACTGAGGTATCTTAAACAAGACCAAAGTTCTCTACGTCTGCTACGTTCATTGAAACCGTAAACCGCAGAAACAAAGAAGGATTCTTGGTCAGAAGTTTTTGCAGTCACCTTACAGGTGATGCATTGGTCATCAATATGCAGGACTTGAGAAAGAAAAAAGTCCGGGTTAATGGCCAACCAAATCCGTGCCACAGAGTTTGGTTGAGTGTTATGAAATACCTCCCAGTGCCTAAGTGTTCTTTTAGCGAAGGATTCAAAGTTATTGTGTCTAACTTTGACCTCAAGTAGACCTATGATACTAATGTCTTTATTAGCTATAAAAGATTTAATTTCTTTTTGCTTTAAGGGGGAATTGAGCCCCCTTATATTCCAACATGCAATTCTAATCATCTTTTTGATTTAGCACCCCTGGGTCGACCACGACTTCTATTTCTAGGTCTGCTGGCCGGGGAGAGGCTAGAGGACCCAGAATTTAGAGCAACTTTGAGCTGCCTATCCGAAGCGTTTTCCTCACGTGTCCTAGAGTTACTACCTTTGGTAATAATTGATTTCATTCTTGAAGGTAGACCACGGTTAGGGGTTGAAGCCAAGGGAGAAGACTCCTGAATTAGCTCAGTAGGGGTGTTATCAGCGTTATCTTCCTCAGAACAGGAAGAATACCAACTAACGTCCTTTTTCTTCTTATCTAATGTAGTGTTAATACATTTGATATGATCCGCTAACGTCTGAGTATAGTCAACATCCAAGAGATCATCATCCTCCTCGTCGGAGTTCAAATCCTCCTGCGAGGAACCTTCGGCAGGAAGGTTCATTGGATGTTTTATCCTATCCCCTGCAGTTTCATTAGCAGGGTTGTCGGTTGTGTCATTTCCATCCATCAACAAGTCAGTAAGGGGGGCAAAGGTGTTATGGGATCGTTTCCCGGTCTAGATGAACTAGGCAGGTTGGTGAGGGAGGAAACCGCTTTGGGGTTACTGTGATTGTAATCAAAACGTGCAGTTTTGATGAAAGGTTTAAGGACTTTGGCATGCTTTGTTGCCTGGGGAACTTTGTTCTCAGGTCTGGGAGTAGGAGACCCATGCTTTGGGGGTCTGCTAGTATTTCTAAGATGGTTTGGATTATGAGGCTTGGGTTTACTGGAGTAGTGGGGTGGTAGCGTAGCAGAGCCGGAGGCACTAGTTTTTGTGTGAGATTGGACACAGTTGTGACCAAAGGACAAACACTTGGGACAATGGATGGGCATCCACTCATAAATAACTTCCTGAGTACATGCCGAGCCATTTTCATCCAAGTAGTGAATTAACTTAGGGAGATCAGCCCCAGCTTTGATTTCAACACAAATTCTAGCGAAGGTGACTCTAGTTTGTGCAGTAGTGGGCTTATCCATGAAGAGAGGTTTTCCCACGAAAGAGCCTAAACCACTAAGCACATGCGGATGAAAATGATGCAGTCTAAGGTCAGGGAATTGAATCCAGACTGGAACAGTGTCCAGACTTAACCTTTGGATGGGTTTATCCGGCGACCAGGGCCAGAGAAACAAAACCCTATTTCCAAAAGGGAGAGGGGAAAGATCCAAGATGCTTTGTTTCGAGTCTTCAGACTGGAAACGAAAGATGAAGAGATCTTCCTCCTTCCTTTGGACTTCCAGGAGTCCTTTGGAGTTCCACCTCTCTTCAGCAAATTTTTTCATATTAAAGTAGGAAGAGGGATTACCCATGACTTGGCCGATAATAGCAGAGTTCCATTTGTTTTTTGAAGCAAAAACCTCCTCTGGGTTCACTGCGAAAGTTTGTTTACCTTCGATGGTCTGAAGAGGCACCTGCGTGAGTGAAGAAGAGGCCTCCGGGGAGAAATCCGGCTTGAGCAAAGATGCCCAGGCCGATTTCGCCCTAACCAGTTGCTGCATGTTGTAATTTAGGGCTGAAAGTGGAAGAATCCAGCCATAAATCCAAGATAGAAGTAGAAAGTCCCTACTCCGACCGCTTTCCGCGGCGGCCGGAGGAACCCCCGGAGATAGGGTTAGCCGAAAGCGTATCTTTAGTTAGCGTGAAGTAGGGATATAGTAAAGAGAAGTAAAAATTGGTAAGAAAGAGAGAACAAGTGAAAGAGAAAGAGGAAAAGGGAAAGAGAAGATTTAGGTTGATGGGGGAAGATAGACGTTAGCGGCGGAGAAATGAACGTTGGCGGAGGAGAGAGGGTTTGGACGAGGAGAGAGATGGTGTTCGGAGGGGGAAAGTTTAGAGAGAAGTCAGAGAAAAAAAAGTTAGAGAGAGATTATATGACTCTGGTTGCGTTGTTCTTGAACATTTTGTTTATGTTGTGAAAATATCTCAACAGCTTTTGTGATCTTTACTTGGACGTTTTGAATCTGAATTTCGTGGACTGGCCGTTTGCATTGTATATGCTTTCAGGAACGTCATTCATGGAAGTGATGCAGTTGAGAGTGCTATGAAAGAAATTGCTTTGTGGTTCCCAGATGGTGTTGCTGAGTGGCAGAGCAGCCTCCATTCATGGATCTACGAATGAAGCTTAGGCTGACGTCTCCGTCTCTTTCTTTATTACTTGGATTATTGAGATTAAGAAGTTTTGATTAGTTGACTTGTCATTTCTTTGCAGTGTGGTCTTTATCTATGTACTCATATTTGGACAAATTTCAATTTCCTTTGTTACTCGAAGCAGTTGATTGTGTGCGCCAGATACACCTTGGATATGATATTTTCTATTCTTGCTCAGTCCTCTAGTTCATATTTAAGGCAGTGGTAATAGATTCTCAATTAGATATTCAGGTCGATTAAAGGGAGCAAAAATAGTCAGAATGCAGAAAGAAGGAAGATTTTCTTGCAGTTTTACTCAAGAATGCTGATTTTGCAGAGAGAAGCACGGTTGGAACACAATAGGAATTGGTCTCTTTTTTCCTGAAATACTACTCACAACTATCTTAACCTTCTTGTGAATGATCAATGGCACTTTGCAAGGACTATACAACAACAACATTATCTCATTGCCTTAGAGGCTTCCGCTTATGGCATGGTATGGGGGTCAGATGTACGCAACCATGCTCATGTGTTAGAAACACGCAGAGGTTGTTTTCCGATGACCCATAATGATGCGTCTGGCTGTGTCGATCAACTGTTACTTCACAATATAAGAATTGCAACTAATTTAGTGAGTCATTTTATTTTATTTCATCATATTTAGATTTGCACCTCTCTGAGGACATGGTCCAGGATAGGAGTTCATAGAGATATAAGATTAAGGTTAACGAGGTATAGGTTATATATAGGGACACTTTAGAGTATATTTAGGGACATAGATAGGCATAGACACTATCTACGCTTTAGAGTAACTTTCCACTTGGTTGCGTATGTTATATCGTTGTTTTACATTACGTGTATATATATAAGTGCTGTGTATTTTAGTATCGAAATGTCTTTTTTTGTATTTCTTGAATCTACCCACTAACACATTAGCACAACATAGCTCTATTATCATGTCATTTATGCAGGTAGAGCCGGGGGTCTCACTGGAAGCAGACTCTCTATCCTTTGGGATAGAGGTATTGTCTGCCTACCACTTACCCTCCCCAGATCCTAACGATAGCTTTTGCTGTCATTGAGATATACTGGGTTCGGATGATGATGATGATATTCCAAAGTCAAGGAACAACCAATTTAGTGAGTTATTTTACTTTATTTCATCATATTCCAATTCCAAAGTTAAGGAAGAGTGTGTCTTTGACTCCATTGGATTGGAAATGGAAATTTGTAAGGACTATCATCTATCGTATTTTGGTTTATGTTGGAACCCGTGGCGGGTGGGGTGGGGGAGAGAGGCAGCAGATTGGTTTTTCATGTTTGTTGTCATAGGATCAATAACATTGTCTACTTTAATATAGGCAGGCTATAGTGAAACAATTGCTACATGGTTTGGCCTGTGCTCTGGTAATTCAGTATCGTCTTTTCTTTGAAAGAGAGAAGCAATAATCAACTTGGCACAATGTCCCGTAACTCTTGGTGGTCCATATAGTGTCACATACATGAAGTTTCGGGAAAGGGTCACCTGACCCCCTTTTAAGAGGTATCAAATGACCACCCGTCACGTGGCACATAGAGGAGGTGATGAGGCTGGGTGCGGGTGACTTCCATCTAGCCTCACCACCCCTTGTGTGCCACGTGACAGGCGGCCCCAAGGGGAATGAGGGGGAAAGGGATCAGACGATCTCAATGGTAAAGTTTCACCTATGGCAGTATATAGTTATTCACGAGTACTTACATCGCAAGTTTGTGTTACTCAATTTAAGTTTCAGAAGATGATCCGATTGAATTATGATTGATTGATTGATTGTCATTCATCATTTCCGCGTTTTTCTTTTCTTTTCTGACGGAATTCGGGTTCAATAGATGATGCTAATGAAACATAACTGACATGAGTCATGATCCAAACTTGTTTACCATAACAGGATCGTTGGGTGGTTGCTGCATAGCTTATTATGAAGTTCATAAACCAACAGCTAAATAAACTATATAACAACATTATTATTTCTCCATTTTCTTAGAGGCTTCCGCATATGACGAGATATGAGCGGTCGGATGTACGCAATCATACTCATGTGTTAGAAACACATAGATATTTCTCGATGACGCATAATGAAAATTGCGCCAAGCTGTATCGATCAACTGATACTTCACAATATAATAAGCGCAACCAATTTAATGAATCATTTTGTTTTATTCCATCATATTCCAAAATCAAGAAAGCTCCACTGGAACCATTTCCTTAGAGGCTCCCGCATATGACGGGGTATGAGAGGTCAGATGTACGCAACCGTACTCATGTATTAGAAACACACAGATGTTTTCCGATGACGTATAATAAAAATTGCATCAAGCTGTATCAATGAAATGGTACTACACAACATAACAAGCGTAACCAATTTAGTGAATCATTTTACCTTTACTCCATCATATTAATGAATCATTTTGCTTTATTCCATCATATCCTAAAGTCAAGAAAGTTCCATCAAAAATGGAAAGTAGCTGAATAAACTACATTGCATTTAATTGCCTTGTGCTCCTGAGGTTTGAAATCTTTCTTGTGCTTAAAATAATGGACATGAAGGGGTACATGATAAAGTGTCCACAGGGATGATAAAGTCTCCAGATTCGATAATGATCATCATATTTTTCTCAAGTGGAGAATAACTCCATGTTTTGGCTGGATGACCATCTGAAACGCAGGAGAGTGGGTATAATCTGGGGAGAGCGAGAGGCTGAATCGGAGCAATATCAAGGACAAAATGACCTTGAGTTCAGCCATGGCAAAATGTTGGCCTACGCAGATGCGAGTGCCAAGTCCAAATGGCATGTATGCTTGTGGAACTTTACAGGCATTTGTGATTCCTTTGCTGAATCTTTCTGGGTTGAATACGTGCGCGTCTGATCCCCATAGATCAGGATTCTGATGTAGAAACGATATGATGATCTGAACTGTTACCCCTTTTGGAATTAAAATGCCTTTCAAATCAATGTCTTGTAAGGCCTCCTTTATCACATAAGCCACAGGAGGATAAAGCCTTAATGCCTCTTGAATAAACATAGTCAGCTGTCAAAAGATATGAAGTGAGGATTAGGGATTTTAACATAGTAAGCATGTAACAGATCTCTTGAGTTGCATTCAGCCTTAATGTCTCCTCTTTCTCCCCTTGAGTCACATTCAATGAACTACAACAACAACATTACCTTATTGCCTTAGAGGTTCCCGTCTATGGCGGTGTATGAGGGGTCGGATGTACGCAACCATACCCATGTGTTAGAACACACATAGGTTGTTTACAGATGACCCATAATAAAAATTGCGTCAAGATGTATCGATCAACTGCTACTTCACAATATAAGAAGCGCAGCCAATTTAGTGAATCATTTTGCTTGATTCCATCATATTTCAAAGTGTCCGTTTACACACATTAGTTGGCTGTACATATTGTTGTAGACATGTGGTAAATTATGAAATACTGTAGATGCATGCAACAACAACAACAATCATACCCAGTATATCCCAACGACATCAAAAGCTATTGCTAAGGTCTGGGGAGGGTAAGAGGCAGGCAAACAATACCTCCATCCCGAGGGGATAGAGAGTTTGCTTCCAGTGAGACCCACGGCTCTATATGCACTTGCATAGATAGTACAATAATAGAAATATGTACTAGTGAATAGATTTTATTAAATATAAATCAAAACCTTACGATATTAAACTGTAGATGCATGATGAAAAATTATTCATATGTTCCACATACCATTTTCATACTTGTAAGCTTTTCTGCATCAGGGGGTTCATGCCCACAAACTTGAAGAACTTCTTGGCGAATACGCTCTTGCCATTCTGGATATGCAGCAAGTAACATCAAGCACCATGATGACGAGGTGGCGGTGGTTTCATGCCCTGCTAAGTATATGTTCTTGCAATTGTCAATGATGAATTTGTTTGGAGTAACATTGTTGGGTAAGTCGCATGTAGCTCCCTCATTCTCTGCAGCATCAAGTATCAGTTGCAGAAGATCTTTCTCATGACTGGTTTGTCTGCGAATGTTTACCACGTCTAATATTGCAGTATCTATCTCTCTACTCAATCTCCATATCTCCCTGTTGTGCTTGATGGGAACATGCCTGTGGGATGCACATGTTGCATCTGTTAGGGGTGTTAACGAACCGAGCCGAGCCAAATATTATGTTTTTAAATTCGGATTTGTGTAGGTAAACGAACTGTTTGGCTCGGTTCGTTTAACTAAACGAGTTTTAAAATTGCATCGAGTTTGGTTCGATAACATTATAACTGTTTAAACGAGCCAAACAGTTTGCCAATAGTTCGGCTCTTTTAACTAAACGAACCCAAATAGGTGTTTGAATTCAGCTCGTTTGAGTAAAACTAACGAACAAACTCGAACCAGATACGAATCAAATTCGAACAATTCGAACTGTTTGGTTAGCTTAACAACCCTAGGTTCATATAATGGGCGATCTTACACTTACGTTATGATTTCACACTGAAAAACATTAGCCATCAAATACTTGTGATTTGTAAGATTACCTCAATCCAGGGACTCCTAGGGAAACCTTTGACATTACATTGAGAAGAGAGTGAAGCTTTGTGAATATTCCTTTTCCAAGAGAATAGCTACTTCCAAAGCAAGCTCTTGAGATTATGTCAGCAGACAAACTTCTCATATCCTCATCAACCTTTATTTCCACATCTCTGTTTCCTATTTCTCCGATTTCGCTTTCCCAGGATTCCAAAACTTTCATGGTGGAATCAACAATGAGATTTACCATCACCTGACAAAAATTTTATTCAGTTTTTTATTCTTCTTTGAGGAAAAAGACAGTCAGCAAATTTAAGACAATAGAGGCTATAATTGTCCATTTTAAATACTGAAGGTATTCCTTCAACCAATTTGTCGGTCTGGACCTTCTAACTTATTCCTTCGACGTTTCTTCTAACCCTTGCTATTTAGTCATAGCGTTTCTGCATATAACATATGGGTATTGATTTATAAAATCAGTTTTTTTAAGGAGGACGGGATTTGGAGCACCTGATAAGGTTGGTGCTTTGTGATCTTGAGATCACTAGTTCGAGCCGCGGAAACAGCATCTTGCACAACAAGTGTAGGGTAAGGCTGTGTACATCAGGTCGCAAAACGATCGGGTCCCAGACCTAGATGCTGCATGTAGAGTAAGATTGCATACATTAGATCGCGAAACGATCCGGTCTCAGATCCAGATGTGTAGAAATACGTTCAGCTGAGGTGTGCCTAGCTGAACTGAAGAAGGCAGACCTGGACGAAGGTGTGCCTAGCTGAACTGAAGAAGGCGGACTTGGACACGGTGTGCCGAGCTGAACTAGGCCGACCTAGACGAAGGCTAGAACGACGCTAGACAGTGACGAAGTCAGTCAGCCGAGCTGACCTGAACAGGAGAGCTTGACTGAAGTGATAAAAATAGATAGACGAACTGCCGAAGAAGACGAAGTAAAGAAAGTGTTGATCTGAGGTGACGAGGTGAAGCACACAAGGCAACGACACAACAGGCTGAACTGTTATACTTAGGCGTGTAAATATTGTAACTTTTCACTGTACATAGCAGAGCTGTATTAGTAACTAGCCGTTACCACAACTGTTGTAATTAACAGTAGACTGACAGTGACCACTATTCAAGTGGAAAAATAGCCGTTAGGAGTAGCTTTCCATCAAGGGATACAACCTTGTAAAATGTTTTCAACTTAAATGAATGCAAATTCTTTCAATATTCAACAGGATGATGTATAAACGCATGAGATTAGTGCACCTACAACGCATTTTAGTTTTTTTTAAAGTGACGTTTCATTCATTGATATAATGCATGAACAACAGAGAGTAGATGACCGAATTAAAATTATTCACTAAATCGTTAATAACATTTGTCAGTCCAGCCGCCTTAATCCGTATTTAGTTTCTTCAACTTGTAGATATTTTAGTAATAAGAAAATGAGCAACATATGGGTCCTGAACGGTATATTAATCATCTTAATTGTTGTTTATCCAATAAGCAACTGATAAATAAGAAAAAAATTAAGTGCTGCTTGTGTTTTAAAAGCTAGGCCATATCAACCAGTAAACTTCAAATTGTTAGGATTTACGTTCGAGTCTGTGGCTTTAATACATAGTAAAAGTTAATAGTTAAAAATATTTACCTTAACCTTGGCGAGGTAGAATTCAGGAGCTATAATTTTCCTCTGATGAGCCCAAAAAGGGCCATTAGATGTCAAAATACCTTGGCCTAATAAAGGACCACGCTCTGTTGACAAATATGAAGGTTTACCCAAATTCAAAGAGCTGCAAAGGCTTATTTCCTTCACCATTTCTGGATCTACCACTGCCATCATATGGATGTTTCCGGTGGTATACAGAAATATCGGTCCTGCAGTTTGTATACATTATTCATTCTATCACAAAAGAACAACTGAAATAATGTCAATAAAAAAGCCGAGGTCTGGTTTAAATAGTTATAGCTGAAGCTTCGAGACGAAGAGATTTGTGTTTAAACAACAACAACATTACCCTTACATGCTCCCGCCTATGGCGGAGTATGGCGGTGAGATGTACACAACCATACTCATGCGTTAGAAACACAGAGAGGTTGTTTCTTGATGACCCATAATGAAAATAGAGTGTCGATCGACTGCTATTTCACAATATAAGAAGCGCAGCCAATTTAGTGAGTCATTTTGCTTTATTATATCATATTCCAAAGTCAAGGAAAATTGTGTCTTTATCTCCATTGAAAATGGAAAAAGGTTTGTGTTTAAACGTTTACATGAAAAGAGTTTTCTTCAATATCCAATGAATTCAATAACACAAAGACACGCTATTTATTGATTTTGGAATATGATGGAAGAAAACAAAATTACTTACTAAATTGGTTGTGCTTCTTATATTTTGAAATAGCAGTTGATCGACACAGCTTGATGTACTTTTCATTATGGGTCATCAGAGACAGTTGATCAACACAGCTTGACGCAATTTTCATTATGAGTCATCAGAAAATCACCTATGTGTGTTTCTAACACATGAATATGGTTACGTGCATTCGACCCTCATATCCCGTCATAGTCAAGAGACTCTAAAACAATAAGGCAATGTTGTTTTTGTAGTTCTCTCGGTTTGGAATAAAACTCATATAAAGGATTGAATTCTAAAAACCCGTCCCCATGACATAGCCCAACTAGTTTCAGACAGGAGTTCTCAAAAGGGAGGTCAGGGGTTCGATTCTTGACAAAGGCAAGAGAACCCCTTTCCAGCAAGTGCATAGTGTGGGAGCTTCCTTGGCCTGTAGGCTTGCATGTTGTGCTGGGGGCTCATATTTGACCAAGTTCCTACTAGTGGGCCATTGGGTTCCGGCCCTACACTACCTTTGAGACTGGGTGTTGCAGGGACCCTTACTGATTGGGGTTCAACCTTTTTTTTTTTAAATTCTAGTATAGTTCCTTTATTGATATAATGGATGGGAAGAGTTTGGATGATTTGCTGGTCGTCTTGCGCTATTACTATACCTCCCGGCCGACGTCCTTTCTTGAATCCCCCGTCCTCCTCTTCAATGTTAAGGTTACTTTTTTTTTACGTCTTAATTACTATTTCTCTGTTCTTCGTTTTCTGTCGACAGAGAAATAGCACAGCAGCGTGGAAGGTATTTTACTGGTTAAAATATAAAAAAGGTTTTTTTAAAAAAAAAAAAATCTGTCACTTGCCACGTGTAGGCCGTTGATAGGCCGCGTCTCACCGCGTAAAATTCTCACCGCGTCATCCAAACTCTTCCCATAATGGATCCTTTCTTTATTAGTATTTTTTTTTTAGAATTGTAATCTTTCTTTGATAGAATTCTATAACTAGACATAGGTAAGCTTCGAACAAATTTCTTTTTTATTGAGCTATTTGGTTTCTTCGCATATTTATTATAATATTTGGAACCATACATAAAATCGGATTAAGAAAATTTGCACTATGATTTATACTTGGGATAGGATCCCTTCAGCGCACCTCCCTCACCGCGTGCGTGACCGCGCGACACGTGACAAAAAGGGAGGGTGGTGAGGCTGGGTGAGGATAACCCTCATCCAGCCTCACCACCCCTACTGCTGCCACGTGTCGCGTCCTGGACCGCGCGGTGAGGAGATCTCATCCCTTTATACTTACCGTTCAACGATTGTATCCGGATTCTAAAAAAAATAAAAAATTAAAAGAAGAAAATCCAATATTTTTATCCAGCAAGACGGATGATTCCACCTGATACAAGTCAAAAACATTAACCCATTGTTTTAAAGGCTTACGCTTATAGCATGGTATAAGAAGGTCGGATGTACGCAATCATATTCGTGTGTTAGAAACAGATGTTGTTTTCCGATGACTCATAATAAAAATTGTCTTAGTCGATGCTACTCCACAACATAAGAAATGCACACAATTTAGTGAATCGAAAAAAAACACATGATATTTTTTTAAGGGGGAAAAAAAGCAAAAGTGCTTTTGTTTTATAATGTATTCTTTTGATTCGAAATGGTGATTTATATTTCCAAAATATTGGTAATTCTTTCTGTTTAGAATAGTAGTAAATATAAGCTCTCTCTTTCCAGAGCATGAGTGTTCTAATGCGGATGAGATCCTAGGAGGTTAAAATTAGGACAGAATATGAGGCCTCCAATCACGCATCGCCACATGTATAAAACATTTTTTAAAAAAAAATTGCAACACCTACCGTGATGACGCGTGATTGGAGGCCTCATATTCTACCTCACTTTTAGCCTCCTAGTATCTCATCCGGTTCTAATGAATTGTTCTCATTTATGATAAATTATTGGTCAACTCAGCATATTTGAATTTGACTGATCATGGCTACTAAAATTGATTTTTTTCCAAAAGTTTCAGAGAAATCACAGAAGCTGTAAAAAATGAAACAAAAGCTTACCATATTGTTTTCGCCACCGCTCGATATGTGGAAACACGACGGCCGGCCAATCATGCGATATTCTTCCTCCTTGCTCATTTTCCGACGCCGGCGTAGCCGCCACCGACCGGCTTTCGAACTGGATCTCTTTGATTTGAGGGATATTTCCGTAGAAAAACGCCGGGGAAGGTCCATCTATGCCTTGTTTTCGAAGCTTCGATCGGATTGTTTTAGGCTTAAGGATTAAGACATGATGGATTTTTATGAGCAGCACCGAGATTCCAATAAGAAAAACAGTAATTATGATCATGGTTTCTGCAAATTTACCTGAAAATAACACATCTTATAGTTCCAACTTGTGTATTTGTTTATTTGATTTGTTTGGTAGTCGTTGTAGTTGGCATCCTATTATGAATTTATTACGCAGTCAACTGGACATGCCAGCAAGATGATAATAGTATGTGTTTTTGTTCTCTTCTATTTTATTTCATTCTATTTCGGAGGACACCAAACTTTCCTTGATAAATATTAGACTTAAAGAGAGGTTTATAGTTGAAATGTTTGTTTTTGATAATCAATAAAGTCCAACTCAATATTCAAAATATACTCTATCTGCACATGTACATATACATGTTATGTGTATTTTAATATCGAAAGCCTCTTCTTTGTATTTTCTGAATTCCCTCACTAACACACTAGCACATCATATCTCTATTTTTATGTCATTTATGCAGGTACATATAGAGTCGGGGTCTCACTGGAAGTAGACTCTCTATCCCATCCCTTGGGATAGAGGTATTGTCTGGCAACCACTTACCCTCTCCAGACCCTAACAATAGCAAAAGCTGTCGTTAGGATATACTAAAAGCTATCGTAGAGATAAACTAGGTACGAATGAACACTAGCACATCATATCTCTATTATTATGTCATTTATGCAGGTACATATAGAGACGGGGGTCTCAGTGGAAGCAGACTCTCTATCCTTGGTATAGAGGTATTGTCTGTCTACCACTCACCCTCTTCAGACCCTAACAATAGCAAAATTAGGATATACTAAAAGATGTCGTAAAGATATAATAAGTATGGATGATGAAGCATTTGGCGTTTGTCGATCGCGGTTGAGTTTCTTATGTCCAATTTTCAAGTATTTATATTAATTTGATAAATAAAGTTCAAAGTCTATTTTCAAAATCTACTCCATGTCCACACTTGGCGTTTATAGATCCCGGTTAAGTTTTTATGTCCAATTCTTTTTTTTTCAGTCTTTTTCATAGTTTATGTCCAATTCTTGGAGCAAAAGGTGAAATCCCTCATTCCGGAGTCTTCACCGTTCTAGCTCCAAAGAACATGTATGGAAAATATAAATTATGAGCCCAACGGCCTCCTAGGTTGGATGAAATCTTACACAATTACTCACACAAGGTGTCCCCACAAACCAGGCCTTTGGCCTAACAGCAGGAGAATATCCACACTGTGCGCGTCCCTAGATTTGAACTCTTGGAGCAAATCCCACTGGATTCGAACTCTTGAACTTTTGGATTCGAACTCTTGAACTCTTGGAGCAAATCTCACTAGATTCGAACTCTTGAACTCTTAAAGCAAATTCGAACCCGAATACCAACTGGAATATGTCATGGGAGCAGTTTATGTCCAATTCTTGAATAGACATTTGGCGATTACTTAATTATGGACACTTTAACAAAATATTTAATAGAGTCCAAGCCAATGTTTAAAATCCACCCCAATTCCACAAGCAGCCGTTTACCCATCCCAATTAACTTTGAAATATGTCCCCCTCATGTGCATATTCAATTATTACGTAGAATATGATTATTATATACTTAAATAAATACACTCTAATTACTTTACACCAAACTTAAAAGTTATAACAAATTCAGTTTCTTCATTCTCATCTCAACTGAAAAGTAATTCTTAGTTACCAGTTTATGACATCATTCACGGACACCATTAGATAGAAAATTAATGACAAGAAGCTCAACATTAACATAGCTCAAAAGATTGACAATATCACCAGTCCTCTACCTATGCACAAGGGATAACTAGACTGGCCAACCACCAACTGTAATTCTACGCCAATAGAAGTCAGAAAAAGAGAAGTGGCCCCCGGGGGGGGGGGGGGGG
>AP025049.1:37434530-37448337 GCA_036186865.1 Eustoma russellianum | reverse complement strand
CCGGGGGGGGGGGGGGGAGAGGAGGACATTGCAACTATCTGTCCTTTGTAACTGAGGAAAAGTTACAAAACTACAAATATATTGCTAAATGAATGAACAAAATTCTAGTAGAAACATAGACTACATGTTGGTATCACACTAAAATCAATCTTCAGAACTGCTGCTTAAATCTGACCAGCTATAGGAGCTGATAATACACTATCGATTCAATATTAGATACACCAAAGGCAGAAAACTGAGGTTCATTCAATACAGCAGGTGGAAAGTATAGTCACCTTCATTCAACGTGGCAGGTCAATAACTGTCATGGCCTGTGGAGCTTGAAACCAAAAACCCGTGGAACATAGCTTTGAACAGGCCTTTCAGGTTTGAGGTGCCCGTATGTCATTAAGAAGAGATGAGGAAATGTGGATCCGAAATAAGCGCCATCAATATCTTCCAGTGGTCAAGGAAAACTTGCAACCAGAACAAAAATCATAGCAAGTTTAAAGGTGCTTTGGGTAATGATTTCATTATCAAAACCTTAATCTAAAAATTGAAATGAAAATTGCAACTCCATAGCAAATTGTTTGTCTGAAAGGAAAGGTCATTTGATGGATAATAACTGAGATCATAAGTGAAACAAAGACAAAGGTTAGTGCAAGGAAAAAAAAAACACGCATTACTTCTCAAACAGCATGCAGATATCAGAGTGAAGTTCACAAAAGATTCATACTTCAACAGAGCTAAAATGCAGTTGAACCTAAAGAGTCAAATGCAACACCAGAGACAAACCTTGTGTCAGTTGATAGAGAATTTAATCCACCAATCCAAACATATGATAAAGAAAAAATTAAGATGATAAGGATACTGCCTTGGTATTTGGACCGTGGGTAATATATGTCTTCACATTTGGGGCAATATATCTTCACAGTACTCGAACGTGGTACATCAGACTGACCAACTGGAAGACCAGGCTGTCCACTACAGTAAACCCTGGGGCATCTTCCAAAATCATAGTTTTTATATTTCTCTAGCTGTAAGATAATTATAACAACCATTAAAGAACATAAAGTCCCAAGTAATACAAACTGGAAGGAGATTCAGAGACATCACTGATAGTACCATTGCAGCCATTCCCTTGCTAGTCAAAATGTATCGGACATGAATAAGACCATACAACATCTCTGCCGCTGATTCGACCAACTCGTTTTGTTCTTCAGAGAACATGTCACCTGCTTTTGAGAGAAGGGAGAACTTATTATCCAGAGAGACTCCAGAATCCAACACACCCAAATAATGATATCTGTATTAACAGCATCTAATCTGGATATTTGCTCATAATCCTGTATAAGGAAGTACTTTCACTGGAAGGATTATACTATTCTAGTTTTGAACTTATTTTAAATAATTTCAGATGCAAACAAATATTTTTTGCGGTTTTACTTGTTTTTTTTTTAATGAAGTCACTGGCATACAAAAGTTTCCTTTTAAGAAAAATTAAAGAATTAGTGAGCACAGCTATACATATCTATACATATGACAGAGCGTATTTGTACATAGATGCGATATAGGTTGATATAGAGATAGAATTAAGTACAGATATACTACATAGTCTAGCCCCATCTAAGGATGTGCTAAGTTTTCGTCCTTATTCCGCTCCTTAATTCACATACTGAACTCCCTTCATCTTCTCCCATTTCAACCAACCACAGCCACCAATCAGACCTTGTCATCTTTCTGATGCCATCCTTCAGTACCATTATACCACCTCCGTCTATTAAGTTTGAAGGTGACTTAACACCAAAAGAAAAAAAGAAGTTTGAAACTGATAGCGTTGGCCTTATCCACATTGCGCTACATACTCCATAGGGTTAAGGACTGCCTTTGGAAGTTGGATGCTCTGTCTGCTCCTTCCTCTCCTCCTACTCTTTATTCTTTCAATTTTTTTTTTTTTTTTGTTTTTGTAAGTTATTCTTTAAATTTCCCAGTGTCCTGAGTGGCACTCGAAGTTGAATCAACACAATCAACATATTCCCCTGCTTCTTAGTTTGGTAACTTTGTTTTGGAATGCTTGGCACCCTAATTCTCTCCTCAAGCCATGGTCTACATTTATGGCCTCCACTTTTGCTACTGCTTTTGGTCCCTTCTTCTACTTCCACTCCTACTCCCATATTTCTGGTTTTGAAGGTTACTGGGAGTATTCTAGGAAAATATAGGTGATCCCTTTTGGGTGGGTTTGGAAGCCTTTGGCTCCAAATGTGAAAGGCTCTATGTTGTTTGCATGGTCACGGTATCCCTTCTTCCTATCCCATGTGGATGCTAGGATGGTTATTTCCAATATGGCCTTTGATTTCAATCTTCTGCACCTGTTTTGGTGACGCTACTTTGAAGCTTTCATGGGGGAAGTATATAGAATGTTGCTGCTTTCGGAAAACTGCTCTTCAATATGGCTCTGACTATACCTGATATGTCTGCAGAGATGTCACAGCCTCGGATTCTACTGCTCGAAGGATGTTAGGGAGACTTTCTTTAATATTTTTTGTAATTTTTGCTTACTCCCCTTCAGTAGAGTTTCCTTTACTGCTTTTGCTCACTCATTAAAAATGTTTTCTACTTACGTTTAGAAGTTGTAAAGGGGTTTTGCTTGGCACAAGATTATGTCTAAAATGAGTTAGGAAAACTTTGTGCCTTTGTTTGAGCAAGTTGTCTTTGCTATTGTCCTCCCGTGACAATCACCGTGTAAAGCTGCCTAATAAGGCTTTTTAATGAAATTTTAAGCATAAAAAAAGGTAAAAGAAAAAAGAATACTTACCATGAGAAGGTTCGACATCCAAAATCAAGTCAAGAGCATAATCATAGTAGGGAACTTGACTGCTCAAGCCACACAAATTAAAATCATCCTGAATATATTCATCATCCACTTCACAAAAGAATTCATTGCCCCGCAAGTTGCAAAACCATGTAATCCATGACGTATCTTCCCCATCAGAACCGCTCACATCAGATTCTTCGCTATCTGTTTCTGACTCACCTATTAAAACAACAATATCAAGAAAGAAGTTTAAGAAACCACCTGTATGTTGCTCACTGTACTATTCCAAACATTTTCCTCAGTTGCTTAAGTTAAACAAAACCCCAATCTTGAAGTCATTGTTCCCCCACCAGTAGTCTTAGCATACGTCAGCAAATTTGAAATTAATCCATCTCATACAAGCACTTCTTATTGAATTCATCACATAAGAGAAAAGGCAAGAAAGAAAAACACACAATAGTGGCATGTAACAAGACGACCAAGAACACCTTTTTGCCCAAAAACTCA
This sequence comes from Eustoma russellianum, assembly GCA_036186865.1. Taxonomy (NCBI): domain Eukaryota; kingdom Viridiplantae; phylum Streptophyta; class Magnoliopsida; order Gentianales; family Gentianaceae; genus Eustoma; species Eustoma russellianum. Next base: position 37,445,036 of record AP025049.1, on the reverse strand, counting down.
ACCATGGCAAAATAAAAATCATCTCCAACACGTATATATATCAAATATCTATCAGTCAAAAGCTACAGACTGTTGCAAAGTGCCATAAAAAGTACAATACTTTGCAACAGTACCTGGCACGTCTTATTCATTATCATTAACCCATGCCATCTAATTCAGGTGATACCAAAAAATGTACCAAAGAAACATATTACACATTACTTCCATAACAAAAAATGAATTGCTCATTTGCGTCTATTTAGCTACTGATACTAATAACTTCATCACAGTAACACATTACCATATAGGTACTTCCGCAATAAACCATGAATTGCTCAATTGTATCTGTACTATCACCCAATTTTCAACACACTGGCATTTCACTCACGCATCCACACAAAAACCACATGCATACAATAACGAACAACATTCAGAACTGAATCAAAAGAAACAAACATGTGAACTAGATGAAAAAGCAAAAAAAAATGTCTTCTTTCTCTTTTCTTGACAATAAAACTCACCATCAGAACCTTTAATTTTGCTGGTAGTCAGAGTAGAGGAGGAGAGAGCATGGCGCTGGTCATGTTGACGTGACCTTGCAGCTCCGGACGGAACATCCACCGCCGCCGCCGCCGTGGAAGACTTAACCTTTAAACCTCTGGTGACGGTGGAAGCAGAGGACTTCTCCAAGTGCTTATCCAATGCATCATTTATTCCCTTCCGGTCAAAAGTTGACGTCGTTCCACCCACAATTTCAGTCTTCCATGAACGTCCTCCTCCACCGCGCTCTCTATACATATCAAAACAACACTTACTCTCTCTCTCTCTCTCTACGCGAATATACCGCGGTGTGTATCTATATTGTTGTACGTATACATATGCGATGATTTGTGTATAAGGAAAGATTCTAAGTGCAGATTCTGAGAGTGGAGAGAGTGTGTGTGAAAGACTGAAAGAGGAAATCAACTATTTAGGGTTCCGTCGATCTACCTCCGGGGGACAAGACGAGATCATCATCACCGTCTCATATGTTCGTTCTCTTTTCTTCTTTTCTTCTTTTATCGTTTATTTTTACTTTAATTATTTTTATTTTTATTTTTAATGCCCGTCACATGGAGGCGACAAACTGCCGGTGTTCTGCTTTGCACGTTCCAAAATTCAACTCAAATTAAATGTTGAACTCTAACCGGTAAGCGTCTCTCTCATACCAAGTCTCAAAAGTAATGTAGGGATGTAAATCAGTTACCCAACGGTCCGCTAGCAGAAGCTTGGTCGTATATACAGTAGTCTGCATAATGAGCCCCCACCACTCCATGCAAGCCTACAGGCCAAGCAACACTATGTACTTGCTGGAAAGGAGTTTTTTTTGCCTTTGACAAGAATTGAATCCTGACCTTCCTTTCGAGAACTCCTTTCCGGAACCAGTTTGGCTATGTCATGGGGACAATGCAACCCAAATTAAGCTGACATGTCGTTTAGATTAAAAAATTGTACTTGTCACCTCTCTTTCCAGGAAGTGTACCTGTTTCCATATAAAATGAATTGATGTAAATCAGTAACTTGATAAATTCAGACAAAGGACATGTTATATACACATATATAGCAAATAATTAGATCTTTTGCACCCTATAATAGCAAATAATATATATACATATATATATATATATATCGACATATAGTAGGTATGATTGTTTTTGTTGTTGTTTATATCGGGTAGCGTAAAGAAGTTACATATCACGGGGATAGGATCCCCTCACCGCACCCCCCTCACCGCGTGTGTGACCGCATGACACGTGGCAGCAAGGGGTGGTGAGGCTGGATGAGGGTACAGCCTCACCACCCCTTACTGCTGGCACGTGTCGCGTCCTCAGCCGGGCGGTGACTCACCGCGCGGTGAGGAGATCTCATCCGCATATCACGGGCTTAGTCCATACATGATGGCCCAGAAGAAGACGGGCGGACTATATTAACATCCAAATTGAATAGCTAGGGCTTTTTTTCTCGCCGGGAAGATTTTGGTAGTTTCTGCAGCCATCCACTTCTCCTCCGTGATCGTCAACATGGTTAGTTTGAACCCCATTTATTTTTTTCTCTTTCCATTTTATACAGGTGCCATGGATGTTTGCAGCTTTATGTTTTGATCATTTGACTCGAAAAGTGGTAGTGTGGAACGCATTTCATTTCTGATCGATCTTGATTTGGTCCGTGAGTTCTGCAAATTATTAAATGGAATTATAATGGATCAGTGAAATATTCAATATACGAGTCGATGATGAAAAGTCTCATGGTCGGAGTTCATTGAATATTTCAAGTTTTTGTAAGCTCGAGTAAGATATGAACACAAGTTAGGCAGGCTCGTGTCATAATTTATCGAATTTACATATTTTCTGCTTAAAGGTTTGTGTTTTGTAGTGCTTGCATGAATATTCACGCAAAAGAATGCGGAAAATCTGGGATATCAGGAATTTTGCCATTTACGCCTTCGTACTTGTTTCTCTTGCTGTAGTAGCGTTGAGTTCATTCTATATGTTGGATCCTTATAGCGTTGAATTCATTCTATATGTTGGATCCTTATATCACCTTTTATTTTCCTTCCCCTTTTCTGATTGTTTGAACTTGCAAGTTACTCTTTTTGGATGTAATCTCATTTCTCTAGTTAAACTTCGAAACCAAGAAATGTTTGCTTCCCTTTTCTGATTGCTTGAACTTGCAATATTGTTTGAATTACTCTTTTTTGGGTGTAATCTCATTTCTCTAGTTAAACTTCGAGACCAAGTGACTTTTGTTCCCCTTTTCTGATTGCTTGATCTTGCCGTATTGTTTGAATTATTCACTTCTGGCTGTAATCTCATTTCTCTAGTTGAACTTTGCAGACAAAGAGAACCAAGAAGGCTGGTATTGTTGGGAAATACGGTAAGCCTTCTTCTTCACATGCACGTTTTTCTGTCCAAGGATCATTGTCTGAATGCCCATCTACCCATTTTAAGAACTTTAATATCTAAAGTGAATTTTGGCCTGTGTATAGCAAGACATTCACGTGTACCTGTAGTTAATTGTGCATAATTGCACCCTTTGAGTAGGGGTTAGTTTGCATATTTTCTTACAGAAACTTTATGTCTTGGTTTTGCTTACAAACATAATATCTGGCTTTAGTTTATAGTGTGATAAAGTTTTTGGGTTGATAAAATTATATGTCCATTTTCCAAGTTAATTTTTTTTTCCGGTGGAGGAGAAGTAATATCATACGTGAAATAAAGGTTTTCAGATGCTTTGTTGCAAACTGACACCAAACTGTTTTTGCCGTTTGCCATCTGACAATTTTGAAGTTAGTTACTAGCATCTTAGCTGTTGAGTCTGAGCTTTTTTACATGTAATTATAGGAACTCGTTATGGTGCTAGTCTGCGAAAGCAGATTAAGAAGATGGAGGTTAGTCAGCACAGCAAGTATTTCTGTGAGTTTTGTGGAAAGGTATACTTCAGCTTGTCCTCTCTTTTTTCTTTTTTTCCCCTTGGGTGTCGGTTCTATTCTCTCTTATTCTGCTCTGCTTAATGGGTCATAACAAACATCTTTCCATTGCAGTATGCAGTCAAGAGGAAGTCTGTTGGAATTTGGGGATGCAAAGACTGTGGCAAGGTGAAGGCTGGAGGAGCTTACACTTTAAAGTAAGCAAGTTTCTTGCAGTAAGCTCGTAAATGTTGATTCTTGTATAAATTAATCAAATCTAAATTTGCAAAAAGTTATGCTTATATTTGGCTTTGAATGATTAACAGGCTTTTTCATTTTTCCTGTATCTTGGTATAATTAAATTACAATAACTCATGAGCATTTGTTCGATTAAGAGACAATCTAACATTGTGCCTTTGTTTCCACAGTACTGCTAGTGCAGTGACTGTAAGAAGCACCATCAGAAGGTTGAGGGAGCAGACAGAAAGCTAGGAAGTCGGCGCAGTTATGAGGATGAGTTCAGGGATCTTCAACCCTTTTTTCCCTTTTTTTTTTATCCCAAAAAGTTCTGTTTTGTTGTCCATTTTTCTATGGAAAAACTGTCTTAATGTGAAGCTTGTGCTCCTAAAGCGCTTCCATGGTTTTAGTTTGAGATTTCATGACACAATATGCTCGTTATCGTGATGAAAGATGGTGCTTCCATGGGTTTTATCCAATCTTTATCATTATTTCTCATCAACCTATGCACCCAACATATTGTGGTATTTCTGATCCGCTAAATCATAGTCAATGTTAGTATGTTGGGCCGAGTTGCTGTTTTCCCTCGCCTTTTCCTTGTACTCCATCAATATTCACATCACAAACTCTGAATGAAGTCCAATAATACCACAATGACGGGCGTTTTTGGTGCACTAAGCTCTCGCGTTTGCATAGGCGCCAGAGAAAGGCGATGTGAAGTACACAGCTTTACTTTATACGTAAAAGAAAATTTTTTGTTGTTCGAACCCGTAACATCGAAGTCACAATAATACCACAATGATGAACACTTAATGGAGGAGCTAGAAGTAAAGATGGTAATGAATCATCCTCTTTCATGTTATTTGTTATAGGGATGAATTGGCCAAGAAAAAGTTCAAATTTGAGGGTTGAGTGTAGGTACAACAGATTGTTTTGGTGAACAATCTCGGGTATGTTTGCGTACATCATATCCCTCGTACTTTGTTATAGGCAGAAGCCTTCGCCTCTAAGGTAATATGATAATTTTGTTGTTGTGTTAAGTGACAGATTTTGGTTTTAACATAACTAGTACATACAAAAATATTTGGAGCCGCCTGAACCTTATCATAGTTACATACAAAAACAGCGTGATTAAAACATTTAAAAAAACACTACCTTAAGAAGTAATATCTATATGCCAATAAAGGACCTAAAGAAGTATAGTCTATATGCCAGCATTCAGTTTGCAAATTGGCAAGTTACATTTTCTTAAAGATGTTCCGGACATAAAATTGAAAATTGTAAGCAAGGTGTAAAATATTCTGATATATATATATATATATATATATATATATATATATATATATATATATATATATAAGGTTAACTTGAATTCGAGCAAGAACTTCATTTACCTTAATATTTAGATTGAAACCTCAAAAGCAGAAGCCGTCTGGAGAAAAATTCGAGTTAAATTAATCCAATTTTTAGAGTATTATGAATAATCTAATGAATATGATATATATTCTCTCGAACTAATATTGTAACTACTACGTTGATTCGAAATATGCCTTGCTACTAAAAAAATATAAATTACTGTACGTGTATTCGAGTTTTATTGTTATTATTAAGAAAATCGATTCTAGGCTAATATTTTGAATATGTTTTACATATAAGTTCAACTATTAGAGGAATGGACTAATCATAGTATCCGATTACATATGATTCTACATATATTTTAATCCGAACATACTATTTTGCTAACAAGTGAGAGATTTTAGATGTTTGAATTGATAATAGTACGAACTAACATAAATAGACCCAGCAAACAGTGAAAAAAAAGACTTAAATATTTTAGAAATTATTTGATTGAATCTTAATTTAAATTAACTTGTGGATGAGAATTATGAATTTGTGGTCCCTTAAAACGTGTAGATTCATCACAATAACGTATAAATTTGAGTTGGCCCAAAAATTTTCATAATTACATACAAAAAAAAAGGACGTAGTTAAAATATTTTTAAAAAACATTATCTTATGAAATACTATTTATATGTTATGGATATATAGAAATCTCAAGGATAAATATTATGTTGATATACATTGTAGAGATAGATATCAAATTAGATGTGGATATCCAAATTGTTATATATATCTTTTGTTATACCATCTATATCATATTAGATGTACATATCCAAATGGTTTGTCCAGATTTATCTCCACTCATAAATAGGGCCCGCTATCATATATAAAATACAAACTTTTGAGATACAAATGTCTCTAGTTTATCTTTTATTTCTCTTCTCTATCATACTCATGTTTGATTTTATTGTTTGTCTGTTACTATCTTCAAATCATAGTTTTTGTCTGTTACTATCTCCAAATTATAGTGATAGCTTTTGATGTCGTTATAATATATTAGATATTATTGTTGTTGATGAAATATTATCTATATGCCAATGTTCAAATTGCAAAACAAGAATTTGCATTCCCTTAAAGAAATTATGGACATATCTCTTTTTATTACGGACATACAACTGAATATTGCAAGCAAACTGTAGAATAATCCCAGTTGTTTTGAATATTAGACTTGTCAAGCGAATATAATACAATTTTTTAATGGACTTTGAGCAACAACTTAATCTAAAATTTTAGATTGAGCATCTCAACACTCGAAATAAACTCGAGATTGTTTTGAGTTAAATTAATTCCAAATATTTTATTCTTAAATCAGTATCAATAAACATGTAGTGATTATGACGTATATTATCTCAAACAAATATTGGAAATACGAAATATATCCACCCAAAAACTATAAATTACTCTACATTTATTCGAATTGCGTGGTTAGTATTAAGAAAGTTGATTAGAGATCAATACTTTGGGTATGTTCTATAAGAAAAATAAATTAACTCTATGACGAATGTGATATATATAACATTTGATTACTCAACGATTTGAATTTCGATTCGATCATATATTCATATTTTAATAAGTCAAGATTACGCTCATATGTTGACAAATCAAATAGTATAACTATTTGAGTCGATCTAATCACGACTAAGAATAAATAGACTCAAAAGCATTACACTCATGTGCTAATGGTTATTCAAGTCGATTGGTTATGAAAAAATTAGATAGACCCAACCTACCAACCTACTCTGGCTGGCCCATCCACCTGTAATGGTCAAATAGACCGGTCAAAGGCCCATGTCGACCAACATCCATTCACTATTTCGGGCGATGAAATTTTTTCAGCCAGTTTTGTGGTCGTCTACCTTTTATACCCATTTCAATTCAAATATGTCTAAACAGGTCAATCATACCTATTTCCATTTTAATACCAAATAAATATGACTTTTACGTCCAAACACATGTACTGTCAAACTCATGCACTGTCATACCCATTCCGATTTCGATTTCGTTACTAAGTTAGAACCAAACGCTCCTAAATTTGATTGGTGGATTTTCCTAATTTACTATGTGGTCAATAAATTATACCATACCTCTACTGGACAAGATGGTGGACTCATCAAACATGTATGTTTCATTCATTCAATTGTAATTTAGCATGTGGTCGAGAAATTATACAGTATGTCTAAGACAAAGGGATCCGGATCTCCTGACCCCCCTCCCGTGACCCCCTCCGTCACGTGTCGGGCGGTCGCAGAGGGGGTCACGGAGATGGGGTTAGGTGATCTCATTCGAAGACAAAGTTGTGATCAGTTTAAACGTGTATAAACATCTAGTATTACTTAGGTTCACTACATAGTCATCATTAAATTTGCGTAGGCAATTTATATAATGATCGTGTAGTTTTCATTTGAGAGAGGATTATAAGAGTGTTAGAAGGTGTTTGGTTGGGGGTTTAGGATAAAGGGAATTTGTTTAGAGGAATCCAAACCCATTAAAGTTGTTTGTTTGAAGAAATGAGTTTCGGTTTGATATCCAAGTATTTGGTAATGGATATCGTTTTTTGATATACTAGTCTATTGTCTATCAATATATGAGAATGAGGGGTATGGTAGTCGATCACTATTCCGACCGGTCAAATTGTTATCGTCATTTTCCGGCTGTCCACATTCGATACCCATTTCAATTCCGATACATTCCAAACCCATCAATGTTATGATATCTATTTCTACTTCAATACAAAACAAATATCACCTTTAGGCCCAAACTCATACCCTGTCATACACATTCTGATTCTGATTCCGATACCCAACTGCGACCTTAATGTTTTAATATATCCAAAAAGGTTAAAAAAGAACCCTTCAAAATCCTTGTCCTATATATCCTAGCAATTCAAGGTAAAAAGATAACCCAGAATTTGAATCTATCATACCTATTCCGATTATGATTCCGATATACAGCTCCGAATCAAACACCAACTTAATGTTTTAATATATCCAAAAAGGTTAAAAAGAACCCTTCAAAATCCCTATCCTATATATCCTATAGCAATTCAAGGTAAAAAGAAAACCCAGATCTTGAATCTTGATGCAGTACATTGAACACGTAAATTGACGCCTCTTTCTCGCTGTAAAAGCCTCTCTGTAATTTCTGTCTCACAATTTCACAAACATACATAAGGCAACAAGCACACACGTTACTCAACCTCTCCTCTTTTCTACCCTTTCTTCTTCCTCCTCCGCCTCGTTTAATTTTCTTCAGGTGTGTCGTCATGGTTCCTGCCACCGTCTGGACGTATTGAAAACCCTAATTCCGTGCTCCGCGTTTTTTCGCAGTTAACTTGATTACAGGTATGTGATTAGCGTAAATGAATTGAGTAAATTCAGTGTTTTGTGGTTTTGGATTGTGTTTGGTTAATGTGTGTTGTTGATGACTGTGAAACTTGCTGATTTTGGTGGTTTATTGAATTGATCGGTGTATCTTTGTGTGTGGGGAGATTTAAGAGGCGGTTTTTGAGGGCTTGAATTTATGTCCCTCAACCAATCAAGGGTTAACAGGACGGAGTCTGCTCAGTACAGAAAATCCGGTCAATCCAATCGTAACTTTACCGGCGGCGGAAGTAGAGCTAGCGGTACCGGTAGCGGGGGTGGCGCCACTGCACCTCCTCCATCTTCCAGCTATAATAATAATAATCCAGCTATTTCCACCAACCGCAGGTCAAATTAGGTTTTTCTTTTGTGTATTTAGTTTACGGTTTTGTATGTGTATCTAGTGTGGATCAATGAAAGGGAACTAGGGTTTGCGTTTTTTTTTCCCTGTTGGAATTCAGTGAATTATCTTTCTTTATTTTTATTGTTTGTTTTTTTTTACTCTAGCTTTAAGAAGCTTAATAATGTGCAAGGAGGACAACAAGCTAAGGTAGTTGCTGCCAGTGGTCCGGCTGCAAACTCCGATTCTGGTCCTGCTCTGCGAACTCTGCAGAATGGCGCTCATGTGCAGCAATATTCTCATGGTATGTGATGAGAAACCTGCCTAGTAATTCAATTGTTTTTTTTTATAATAAAAGGTAATATGCACTTCTATTAGGTTCAGTTTGAATTGTGGTTTGTCTAGTCTCGGAGTTTTAGGATAATCAAGAACATGTAAAGGCCTTGAGTTTCACTCCTGCTGGTAAGTTAGGAGCATTTGCAGTAATTTGTTAGCAGGATCATGTACTTATCTATGTTGCCCAAGAAGCGTATATTTGTTCTTTGAGTTTTTGTTCAAAAGACTGACTATTTCGTGCTGTTATTACTAGGAACTTCTGTTGCGACTACAACTACAACTGTTAAACCTACTGCTGTTAAGCCAGTTGAAATGGCTCCAAAGGCCTCCCAAGCTCCAAGAGCTCCGGCATCAGGTGTTTCGGCAGCCAATTTGGAGACCAAGCCGCCAACAACTCCAGTTAGTCCAACAAAAGGTCTGTTATATTATTTCTGGATCCATATTATTCACATCTCTTGGTTATTTGACATTCAAGTTTTTTCTTCACCCATTCTGACATTCCCCCCCCCCCCTGATTTACTAGGTCTGGTTGCTGGGCCCATTCCTCTTCAGTTTGGATCTTTCAGTCCTGGTGGTATGAATGGCGTGCCAGTAAGTTTTCTTTTAGGAAATTCCTTTTCCAGCCACAAACTAGAATGCTACTTGAGATCCTTTGCCTGCAGGTTCCTCCACGGACGACCTCTGCACCTCCAAATTTGGATGAGCAGAAACGTGATCAGGTATGTAGCTATTGTGCCTAACTCATTAGAATCCTGAGTCACAAATATGTCAGCTGCCGGTGTTGTGCAAACTACTTCTGTTTAACCACAATTGACAGGTTGCTTTTTTTTTTTTTTTTGTAAGTTAAAATTTCATTAAAGAGTCAAATTAGGTGATATTACAATGATGGTTGCTTGGGATCGCAACAACAATCAAGATTTGCTCAAAATACTGGCACATCTTTTGATTATAATTTCCTATCCATAAATTAGTGCCTATTACATAAGAGACAAAACGGCACCCCAGTAGAGGAAACTAGGGCTCCAAAATTAGCAGGGATGAAAGAGTAGCCACTGCTACATAAATTACAAAGCAAGAAGACAGAAGTAGCCCAAAAACTAGTGACATCACTGCGCGAAGGTTCTGCTCCAAATCGCCCATATGAGGAATATAGTCCAAAGATTGAAGCTGTCACCTATTCTCCAAGCACTAATGTGAGGGGCAGAGATGTTGCAAATATAAGCTAAAATACTGCAGGAGCACCTTGAGAGTAGCCACAGGGAGAATCATCAAACACAAGGGTTGGTGCCAAAAGACTCAAACTCCAAGCAGTTTAAGACTTTTCTGACCCAAACCCAGAATAGTAGCAGGAGGAAGATACCACTCTTGCTGAAGAAGACTGATATCATGACCCGGGGGGGGGGGGGGGG
>AP025049.1:37413578-37434520 GCA_036186865.1 Eustoma russellianum | reverse complement strand
GGGGGGGGGGGGGAGAAGAGCAGACTGGGTAGAGGGGAAGTAAAGACAACCATTGCTAAGAGTGTGTTTCAGTTCTCATGGATATTTTCCTTGATACGTCCAGGTTGATGGCAAATTCCCAATTGAACTTGTTGTATTTGTATCCTCACCATGATTTTACAGAGAAATTTTTACTTTGTAGCATGTCCTTGTGAATTGCCTAATGGTTTTGACGTTTTGTTGATATAGCCTACCATTCATTTTCCTCCAAATTTGGTAGACTTAGCTGAGAAGCATTAACAAGCTAGGTCCTTGTTTTGTGAAGTCAGCCAGGTAACGGTGTTCCGCCATCCAATGAATCTGCCACTGCATTTAATCTGTCTCCGCACAGCAGTCCACACTTTGTTTGAGTATACGCAATTGTAAGAAGATGATCATGGTCTTATTGACGTGTCACGCTTGACACACAAGTTAGTTTGGATTAACTCTCAATCAATGAGTTTATCTTTTGTATTCGCTCTCTTCCAACATGCAAGCCATAAAATGATTGCATATCGAGGAAGAAAACGATTACACGAGACAATTTTATCCAACCCACTAAAGGGGGTGGAGGTTGAAGAGCCATTCTAGCCCTCTTCATAGAAAATGTTGCACTTGGTTTCCAAGTTCAGTAGTCTTTTCCCTGTTTTAGGTTCTAGAGTCCTGCAAGCGTGGTTAAACTGTGTTACTTGGTCATCCCTACCATGTCCACACGGTAACCTCCAAATTTTACCATCCAATACAGTAGCCACCTTTGCATAATCACTAGTTGGCAACTTTCCATTAAGTTGAGGGTGGTTATAGCTTAGTATCTCCTAAGGGTGCCAATGGTCATTTCAGGAATTGCTTGATTGTCCATTTCCCATGACTTTACCAATACAGTGTACATACTTATTTCTAACGCATAGGATTCTTTTCTACATCCAAGAATCTGAAGCCGATGGCTTTGCCTTTCAAACTTATGTAATAGGGCTATTGTATGGGTGACATCCCCCTGATGCTTTGATTTCTCTGCTTAATACATTACATTTTAACCAAAAAAAAACTTTGATTTCCCTGGTTAATATATTAGCATTTTAACAAAAAAAAAAAGTGACTGATATCTTCTTAGGAAGAAGGCCCTTTCAGTTATTCTACTGATGATACAAGTTGCAGAACTTGGTCTTTATTCCTCTTAGTGTATTTCTTATGATGCTTAATTGTTCGTACTCATATGGGTAAAATATTACATTGTTCCTTCCTTCCTTTTCTGTATCGCATTGTGTTTGTTTTCCGAGGTTTTCCCCCCTTCATTTTGTCCTTTTTTCTTCAAATTTGAAAGGGAAATCATGTTCGTTGTTTGGTGTATTTGGCGTTCCTGGGATATACTTAGACATTCTGTTCTGTGCTAAGGATCTGGAAGACGGCCACATAGAGAAGTGGCAGTAAGGCTGCATATGTTAGGCCTCAATGGCTTGCATAGGAGGGATGCTCTGCTTCCCTTTTTTAAGTAGCACTTGCATATCATTTGATCGAAAAAGTCATATGAAAATTTTTAAGGACGATTTGTTATGATCGTTGTAAAGGCGGGTTTTTTCTCGGGCATTTCTCCAATCTTTATTTCATATTAATACGTGGGTTCTGGATCTAATTCAGCTTTTGGCGTCTTGGCATCCATGTTTACAGCATAATTCCGAAACACATGTTTGTTCATCTAAAGAACTATGATGGTTTCTTGCAGGTTCGTCATGGATCCTTGAGAACTCCAGCAGCTCCTCCTGCGCAACCCGCTCCGTCTCCGCCAGTTCAATCAGTTCCAAAGCAACAGCTGCCAAAGAAGGAGACAGGGATGATTGACCACTCTGTTTCTGCTGAGATCCAGCCTACAGTAAAGCCTAAGCGAGATGCACAAGTTCCAGCATCACCTTCACTATCTCGATCACAGAAACAGTCTGTACACCATATTTCCGTGCCTATTCAAATGCCGTTACACCAAGAGCAGGTTCCTGTTCAATTTGGTGGTCCCAATCCGCCTATTTCAGCACAGGCCATGTCTGCATCGATGCCTATGACAATGCAAATGCAAATGCCACTACAAAATTCTTCATTAGCACCACAAATGTTTCTGCCTGGCCTTCAAACCCATCCGATGCAGTCCCAAGGCATGCTGCACCAAGGACAGAGTTTACCTTTTACATCTCACTTGGGTCCACCGCTCCCCCCTCAATTAGGTAACATTGGAATGAATTTGTCCCAGCAGTTTCCTCAACAACAGGCTGGAAAGTATGGAAGTGCTCGTAAATCTGTGAAGATTACTCATCCTGATACTCATGAAGAGTTGAGGCTTGACGGGTCTCCTGCCCCAAGATCACATTCAAATGTGCCTCAGTCGCGCCCTGTTCCAACATATTCCCCTGCCCATACAATAAACTACTACACTGCGCCTGGTACTTATAATGCTGGTCCTATTTTTTTCCCACCAACAGCTTCTCTTTCTCTAAATAACACCAAACCTCCTACCCAGCAGCCTCAAAGACATCAGGTTTTTTTTTTAGTTCTTGCTTTCCTGTATAGTAATAATCCTAATTAATGCAGTATTCTTCATTCTTTCTAACAAATATGCCAGCTGTTGCTTAAGAGGGTGTTGCATGTGATAGATTTGATCCTCTTTTTCAGTATTCGAGTGAATTGAATGTTCTTTTGTAGGTGACAGTGAAGCCCGCTGCTATTGGTAATGTCGAAAAAGACTCAGCTTCTTCGGTAAGTTCACTTCACGCTGCCAAAATTGAGCCTGTGAAACTCTCGAGGCCTCCTCAAAAGGATTCTCAAACTCCATCTCATTCTTCTTTGCAACAACCAAAATTTGATTTTGGTCAGTCATCTTCTTCATCATTGCCTGGGCCAGCCAAAACTGGTTTGGTGTTAGGTTCTGCTTCTGGGCAGGCCCAGGATTCCACTTCTCTAGCATCAACTGTTAACATTTATGCCAGGGATTCCTCTACTGCTTCAGCTTCTGGTGAAAGCCTGAGGCGTGATGCAGTTGGTGGACCTGCCTTGGGGAAGACTGAACGGCAGGTAGATGACAGAGGAGAGCATACTCTCAGGGATGTGGTAAATCCTTTTTCTCCTTTGATTGATTATGACAAGGACAAGTTTGGTGAACCATTTGCTAACCTTATTTACTCAATGTGTATAGGTTGGTAGGCATTCTGCAGCTACTTTAATTATCCCGTCCCATAAAGAGCCCGAGGGTGTACTTGGTAAGGTACCTGTTGATGATGTTATTCAGGATGTTGCACTGGAAGCAGTGCCAGCAGTTGCAGCTAAGTCGGAGGCTTTTGGTCACGACCAGGCCAAAGAGCATGAAGTGTCTGAGTCAGTGAAAGTATCTGTTGGTAGACATGATAAAGTCAACCAACCAAATCATGAAGCTCTGGACAAACAAGAGAGAGAAGAAATTTTATCTGAACCCAGCCCGATTGACTCTTCAAAAAAATCTGGTGTCAGCGAGGAAAGATCTCTTTCCATGGAAACTTCTGTCAGCATGATGTCCAAACCACAAGAACTACTAGAGCCAGATGACATAAATAGTAAAATGTCACCTTTAGATGTTGGTGCAAGGACTGAGGTTGAAACAGATCCATTTTTGACTTCTGAAAGTAGGCTGCCCACTATAGGCGTGAAAGAAGATATCATTGTGGAACCCGTAGTTGTCAATGATGAGTCGACTCCTTCAAGTCAAATTCTTGCAGATGATAACTTGCAATCTGAAGACGGATCTAGTAATCCTCCTAATGCTGCACATATATCTTCATTGTCCTCTGACATCAAGGAGAAGTTTTTGCCGGAAGCGCATGTGGTAAAGAGCAGTGCACTTAGAGGGAAGAAGAAAAGGAAGGAGGTGCTAAAGAAGTATGAAAATGCTGCGCCACCATCTGATTTATATCTTGCATATAAGGGTCCTGAGGAGAAGAAAGATGTAGTTAGTTCCGCGGAACTATCTGGTAACATCTCCAGCAGTTTGGAGCCATCACTTTCGCACACGTCTTTTTCAGAAGTTTCTAATGAGAATGCTGCTCAGAGTAAAGTGGAGCCTGATGACTGGGAAGATGCTGCTGAAATGCCTACTCCAAAATTGGAAGCCTGTGAAAGTAGGAACCAGGATATGGGAAGTGGTGAAGATGGAAATGGAGGAAGAAAGAAGTATTCTAGAGATTTCTTGCTTATATTTGCCGACCATTGCAATGATCTTCCTGTAGGTTTTGAGTTTGCACTTGATGTTGCAGAGGCGCTGATGGTTTCAAATGTCCATGTGTCACCTGATTTGCATGGTGGTCCTGTAAGAATGACTGACAGGCCCACCCCAGCATCCCGACTTGATCGCCGATTAAATGGTATAGGAGACAATGACAAATGGAGTAAAGTTCCGGGCCAATTTGCGGTTGGACGTGATTTGCTAGCAGATAATGTGGGTAGTTTTCGGCCTAACCAATCTGCTAATTATTGTGTCTCAAGGAATCCTCGCATGCAGAACAATATCCAGTATGCAGCAGATGTTCTGACTGGGCCGATGCAGTCATTGGGTCCACAGGCAGTTCTTCCTAGAAATAATTCAGATTCAGACAGATGGCTGCGTGGAACAGCTTTTCAAAAAGGTCTTATGCCTTCTCCTCATACACCTTTACAGGTGATGCACAAAGCAGAAAACAAATACGAAGTTGGTAAAGTGTCTGATGAGGAAGAAGCGAAGCAGAGACAACTGAAAGCTATTCTGAACAAGTTAACTCCGCAAAATTTTGAGAAGTTATTTGAGCAAGTGAAAGAAGTTAACATTGACAATGTTATTACTTTAAATGGGGTGATTTCACAAATTTTTGACAAAGCTTTGATGGAGCCAACATTCTGTGAAATGTATGCAAACTTCTGTCATCATCTGGCACAGGAATTGCCTGAATTGAGTGTGGACAACCAGAGGATCACATTTAAGAGATTGCTGTTGAACAAGTGCCAAGAAGAATTCGAAAGAGGTGAGAGGGAAGAGGAAGAAGCCAATAAGGCTGATTGGGAAGGCACAGTGAAGCAGACAGAACAGGAAAGAGAAGAAAAGAGATTGAAAGCACGGAGAAGAACTTTAGGTAATATAAGATTAATAGGTGAACTTTACAAGAAAAGAATGTTGACTGAGAGAATAATGCACGAGTGTATTAAGAAGCTGCTGGGTCAGTATGAGAATCCTGACGAGGAAGATGTTGAAGCATTATGTAAATTAATGAGCACAATTGGTGAAATAATTGATCATCCCAAAGCGAAGGAGCATATGGATGCTTATTTTGATATGATGGCAAAATTGTCAAATAACATGAAATTATCTTCCAGAGTGAGGTTTATGCTAAAAGATGCAATTGATTTGAGAAAGAATAAATGGCAGCAGAGGAGGAAAGTTGAAGGGCCGAAAAAGATTGAGGAAGTTCACAGGGATGTTGCCCAAGAACGTCAGGCACAAGCTACTAGGCTGGCTCGAACTCCAAGCATGGCATCATCTCTGAGAAGGGGTCAACAGATGGAATTTTCTCCTAGAGTAACCATGCTAGCTTCTCCAAGTTCTCAGTTAGGTGGTTTCCAAGCTGTACCTCCTCAGCTTCGTGGTTATGGTGGCCAGGATGCTCGAATGGACGATAGACATGTTCTGGACAACAGAACATTTTCTGTTCCCCTGCCCCATAGGCCCCTTGGGGATGATTCAATCACTCTTGGACCACAAGGTGGTCTTGCACGAGGAATGTCATTTAGAGGGAATCCAACTTCCCCAGGTATTCCATCCTCGGACTTTGGAAACACTGGAGATACTAGGAGAATGGGCATTGGGTTGAATGGTTATGATCCAATTGCAGATCGGTCTGGTTATAGTTCCAGAGAAGAATCTCTCCCAAAGCAAATGCCTGAAAGATCATCTGTTTATGATCAACCAAGTAGGGACAACAGAAATATAAATAATAGTTTTGACAATTCCCTTTCTTCATCATTAGAGACACGTGGCAACCCTCAAACATCAACTCATAACGTGCTTTCTGACAAGGTGTGGTCCGATGATCATTTGAGGGACATGTCCATGGCTGCCATTAAAGAGTTTTATAGGTATTTTCTTGCTTGTTATATCATTTTCTCTTTTGTGGCACTTGCTCTTGTTTAGAATTGACATTGACGGGAAATCTGGAAAATGCATCTCTATGAAAAAAATTGAGCGTCAAGTTTGTTGGTTATAATTTTTGTGAAATTCGGTTGTTGTGACCACTTATGTGCGGTTTGTCATGGGTTGCATTATGGATTTTTCACCTGTCTGGTTTTACTCTTCTAAAATGGAGTGACATGTATCTCTGACCTTTCCTTTTTACTGCAAAATCTTGATTGAGAGATTTTTCATTGCAGTGCCAAAGATGAAAGTGAAGTTGCTTTGTGCGTCAAGGATCTAAATAACCCTAGTTTCTACCCGAATATGGTTTCCCTCTGGGTTATGGACTCGTTTGAGCGGAAGGACATGGAACGGGATCTTTTAGCAAAGCTGCTTGTGTATCTGGCAAAATCCCAAGTTGCCATGATAAGTCGAAGTCAGCTGATAAAAGGGTGGGAAGATTTCTATCTGATAGTTTTGAATAGGAGGCCAAAAAGAACGATTTTGAGTTTAACTTGGTTCTGTTTGCCTTTTATTCTTTTCTCAGGTTTGAGTCTGTGCTGGTAAACTTGGAAGATGCTGTTAATGATGCCCCAAGGGCAGCGGAATTTCTTGGTCGTGTCTTTGCTAGATTGGCATTGGAGAACATAATCCCTTTTGGTGAAATAGGCCGGATAATATATGAAGGTGGAGAAGAGCCCGGACGTCTCGTGGAAATTGGACTTGCAGCTGAAGTTCTTGGAACAGTATTGGAGATAATCAGTAGTGCTGAAGTGGGCGATTCCATGTTGAATGATATTAGATCAAACCCTAAACTGCGGTTGGAGAACTTCAGGCCTCCAGGTTCTGCAAAACCTGGGATACTAGATAAATTCATTTAGTTTATACCGTGATTCTTATTTAACGAAGTCTACTAGTTTTATAGGTTACTCATCCTGGTTAATAGAATACATTTTGGGCAAATTGGGAATTTGTGTTTTTCTTTTGTGTGTGTGTGTGTGTGTGTGTTTTTTTTTTTTGGGGGGGGGGGGGGGGGGGTTGTAATTTTACATCTTTTACTATTATTTCCTACCCAAGATTAACTGGCTATGGCTAGGTCCTTGATCAATTTTGGCATATCCTTGGTATCCATTTTCTCTGTTGGTACCTGCATGTGTGGTTCTCTTTCTTGTCCCCCCCCCCCCCCCCCCTCTCTTTCCCTCTTCTCATTTTGGATGAAGATAAATCAACTCTCAGAAAATATGATATATTCAAATCATAAGCTTTCAATGGCACATGATCCGTGTACCAGAATCACATTCGATGAGAGAATCACATCCGTTATGGGAAGACATCCCATAACGGTCTACGTCTTTGCTTTGTTGCAATGTCTGTGCCTTCATCAGTATCTAGTTCTCAATTCAGTGCCCGCTACTCCATATAGGTTCCTTGGGTTTAAGCTCCAACTGACCTTATATTCAATTATTAATATTCCATTATCTTGTTATGTTGAAGATGATACATTTAACTTTTAATATTAGGCAGTTGCAGGCACTGAAGAGTTACTGAATTGTACTGGAAAATTTGCGTCTGGCATATGATCGATAACGGCCACACGGATGTATACTTACAGAGACTAAATTCGTGTGTTTACAAGGCACTAGATCTGGTTGTCGGTTTCTTGGCGATTGCGGTTTTAGGCAGGAATTCTGGGAAAAGCTAGATTTGGTTGTCGGTTTCTTGATAGTCTCTTGATGATTGCTGTTGAAGTCATATATGTTGCATTGCCAATCAACCTTACCCTAGCAGTGTTTTGTTTAAAAATCCTATGACTACCATTTCCAGGTCCACCGTTAGTAGAACAAGAATTTGGCAATGGTTGGCACTTGCATATAGAGAAAGACATGTTTTTCAGTTCCATCACGTTCTTGACTTTGGAATATGATTGAATAAATCAAAATGGCTCATTAAATTGATTGCGTTTCTTATATTGTGAAGTAGCAGTTGATCGACATAGCTTGACGCATCATTATGAGTCATCGGGAAACTTCCATGTGTTTCTAGTACGTGGGTATTGTTGTGTACATTCGTTTTCCTATACCCCGCCATAGGCGATGGGTGCGATATGCTGCCATTCGCTTGGGACCTCATTTTGCTGCAAATCTATTTCAACTCTTTCCTCCCCTCCATTTCACTCATCTACCGCTCTCAGCTAAAAAGCAAAAGTGAGTAATGCACAAAAGCTAAAAAGCAAAAGTGAGTAATGCACAAAGAATGCACAATGTGCGCTACAAACGGTGGAAGCTGTGGTACCATACTACAGGCAGAGTTGGCCAAAAGACGGTCGAAAGTTATGCTGCCGAAAGCCAGTAGGAAGTTGGACTACACTGAATAAAATTCGAGAGGCCTTATATGTCATTTGGACTACACGGAATAAAATTATACATGATGAAGGTTAAGGCCTTACATGTCATTTGGACTACACGATACATGATGAAGATTATGTCTACCCTGGAGTTCATTTTATATTCATACAATTTATGGGAGGGAGAGGAATATTCGCATAGCTTGGTCTATAGTAAGGCTGTTCAATGAACCGAACAGTTCGCGAGTGCTACATAATTGATCTTTTGCACGTTTTACAGCTCCTTCAAACAAGTACATCTTGGCTAAAAATTCTATCAATTTGAGAAGAATAGCACTCCTTCCGTTGCAAAAATATTAATATAGTTGATTTTTCAATATTGTGTAATTATCTTGAAAAACTATCACAATATTTTCCTTCCATTGCAAAAATATTAATATAGTTGATTTTTCAATATTGTGTAATTATCTTGAAAAACTATCACAATATTTTTGGGCCGGGAGTAGTACTTTTATGAACGTGATTATAATACTGACTATTGATTTTCCTCTAAAACCAACTTCCACATCAAGGAAACCTTTAGGCATAGGCTTCATTATTTAATAGTACCATGATATCTCATGTGTGTTCCATTCTAAGGAACATATAGATCTTGTGAATTTTACTTTTTGCTGTCAATACATCTTTTCGTCCATGTTCACCAAACTCCATGTTAAATAAATACTTGAAAAGCACTTTTTTTTTTGCATTGAATTGACATGCAAAATCACTATATACAGATAAAGGTTCTCATGTGTCTGGTTTGCAGATGATACCGTATGCATATGCGCCTGAATCTGTTCTATCGATCAGCTAAATCAAAATACACATATCCTTTGAGAAATTAGAATGAAGTCTGTAGCAAAATTAGCATGTATGACTAATAAGAATCATAAACAAAAGCTCACAGAATATGTAACTTCAGGTATAACTTTCTACACTTAAACAATGCTGAAGTTGCTAATAACCATAATATAACTACTCAGAATTGAATGGCAATCAGAAATCTACTCATTCTTTGCCAATGACCCAGAGCAAACAGGGAACAATGTAAATCGTCTTGTAAGATATTTCTGTTGCATAAGTGAGAAGTCCTCCATGACGCAAAAACCATAGATTCAATCCTTGTGGTCTCTTCATATGTCCGAGTCTGTTCCAAAAGGACTGACCCAATTCTGACCCGTCTTCTGGAATCGTATAACCGCCAAACGTGACATCAACTTTAGACCATTTGATAGCTTTGACAAACAGAAAACATGCTATCCCCAGTTGTAATGCCATGAATTATTGATTGGCCATTTTTATGGATAATAAAGAGCATAAGTGTGGATGTGAGGACGACGTGAAAGCATCGTATAAGCAAGCAATTCCCTCCATTTCTCATTGATGCAGAGCATGAGACTAATAGTAACAGGAAAAAACAAACCTTCTGTATCCACAATCTCACAAGTAGGGAAGATCTCTCTAAGAATACTTTTCCAGGCCAACATGTAAACATATTAATCAAAGCTGAATAATGCCTTGAGTTTCAAAATCTAACAACAACAACAATATTGCCCCATTGCCTTAGACGATCTCGCCTATGCCGGGGTATAAGGTGGGGGAGGGGCAGTGAGGGTCGGATATATGTAAACATACCCATGTGTTAGAAACACACAAAGGTTGTTTCCTGATGAACCATAATAAAAATTGTGTCTGTCGATAAACTGATACTTCACAATATTAGAAGCGCGGCAAATTTAGTAAGTCATTGCTTTATTCCATCATATTCTAAAATCTAAGAGTACATTTAGTCCAAAAACAGAGAAAGCAATGATCATCAGTAAGGGTTAAAATGGAAGTCACCACCAAGCATCAAAGGAGACTCATCTTCTAATGCATTTTCTAACTTAACATTTAAGATTATGACATGCATGAGTCCCATGCATTACAAGATAAGTTAGAATATCAATATAAACAATTTCTTCTGTCTGAATTGACTATCAAATATACCTCAAGATAAGATCCCTCAAAACACCCGCTAGATACTTGTACATTCTCAGCTTTGACGCTAGAATGATCAGAAAAAGACGACATTTTCTCTAAGCACAGGGGCGCTTTCTGATAAGAAGTGTGAAGAAAATCAAAGTCACACAAGCAAATTCTTGAATAAGGTACTCTCGGTGATTCACACATACGAGATGACAATGTACAGCAGGATGTTGCAAATGAAGCAGGAGATTAATGTTAGCTTTTGAAGTTCACTCTATACCAAAATTTTATATAATGTATTACATCATCATCGTCCGGACCCAGTATATCACAACGACAGCAAAAGCTATCGTTAGAGTCTGGGGAGGGTAAGTGGTAGGCAGACAATACATCTATCACAAGTGATAGAGAGCCTGCTTCCAGTGAGACCCCCGACTCTATATGTACTTGCATAAATGGCATAATAATAATAAAGATATTCTGTGCTAGTGTGCTAGTGAGGAAATTCAAGGAATAAAAAATAAAAAATAAAAAACTAAAAACCTAAAAAAAATAAAAAAAATAAAAAAAAAGACTTCCGATGTTAAAATACACATCACGTGTATATGTGCATATAATGTAAAACAACGGTATAACATACGCAACCAATTGGAAAGTCAACCTAAAGCGTAGATAGTGTCTGTCTACGCATATTTATGTCCCTAAATATACTCTAAAGTGTCCCTATATAATGTATTACATAAAGACTGAAAAAGTGCTCATTGCATAATAGGTGTGTCATCATAACGGAAACAAGCTCACTATTTTGGAACAAAAGGCGAAATCCTTCACCCGGGGCCTCCACTGCCCGAGCCCTATGGAACTTGTGGAGGATGTAAATCAGGTGTCCAGCAGCCTCATAGGTCTGTGAGGCTGCAGACGAGGACCCATGCAAGATGCCCCTACAAACTAGCAGAAGTGAAACAATTGCCCCCTACATACTAGCAGAAGTAGAGTACACACTGCAAGTGTACCTGGATTTGGACCCTTGCCTTCTTGGAGCAATCCTTAACCTAAGTACCAACTGGACTACGCTATGGGTTCTCAAGCTCACTATTTTAATCCCTCACTACTGCAGGAAAGTCTTTGTTCTTTCAGAATCGTTTCTAAGAAGTGCATTAGGTCCAACGGGCCACAAAAATAAGCGTTCAAGCTTCAAGTGATACACACACATGACTAACATGATTTTTCAGATCACACTGATCTCCTTTTTCCGTTTAAGTACTATTCCACCTTGCTAAGGCTATCTTCTTCAATGCGAATGATTGTGAGAAGGGTGGAAGACGGAAGCATTGGTCATTTCATGAAATCCTACTCACATGCTTCACTAGGTCCTCAACAAAATTCTACAATTTCTCAACCCCTCAGAGATACAACCCGAGAAGATGAAAATGGCGTTATCGGTGTACTAGGCTTTCGTATTTGTACAGGGTCGAGAAAGGGCTGAATCGCTTCGCGATCTGATGTAGTCAGCGTTAACCTACACTTCCGGGGAAGGACCGAATTGCTTCGGGATCTAATGCAGCGTTACCATACACTTTATGCAAGAGGTTTCTTCCGCGGCTCGAACCCGTGACTCAAAGTTACAAAACAATAACCTTACCACTTGCTCCAAGGTCTACCCTCAACCCAAAAAAATGCTTAAAGTATTGCTTGGGTCTACATTAAAAATGAAATAAAGCAAGAAAGTAAATAAATCAAAGGCAGCCTGGTGCACCAACTCATCTTGAATGTGTGACCAAAAGAATCGCGACACTTTAAGCCAATGGTGGGCCTGACATTATAAGGAGCAATTTCCATGACTACCTATATGAATATGGACAAAAAGGAAGGAGACAAGATCATTCAACCTCAAATAACTTGAAAGGTTTTCCCTTTTCACCTTGACACTTGCAACGATTCTCTCTTGGTATACTTCATGCCCCCTCCCCCATCTCATCTTAACAATAGGGGACGCCGGGATACAAACCAAAGTGTAGTATGCATGAAATTCAGTTTAAAAATCACCAGGTACAGATAGATAGGCTCAATGTGAAGAACTATGTAGACATACAGGGTGTTGAAATGTGTAGTGTAAAGAGATGAAATGCCGAGCTGCAGTGAATAGGTGAAGAAAAAGTGAATACAGACTGAGCAAGTGTGAATAGATGAAGTGTCCAGCCGAGGCAATAAAGTGAGGCATAGCGAGAAAATGGCATAGACGCTGATATGAAAGTATAGTTGAACAGAGATGATAAAAGATAGACTGAGCAAAGATGATAACATGCATGATAGAGACAATAGCAGTAATGATAGAAGAGATGGTTAGCAGAGATGATAGAAGATACATTGTGATAGTAGAGGTACTGAGCAAAGACGCTGAGTAGAGATGATAGAAGATATGCTGAGCAGGCATATAAAGTAGAACACATATACCGAATGTACATAAACTTAGGGATGTTTGTAGATAGAAGAAACACTCAGACACTACCATCTAGTGGTATATCCAACACAGCGAAGCTATCAGTGTATAAAATTTGGACGTTAACTGTCTTGTCAATGTCAGCTCTATCAACATCAATCTAACCATTAGACATATTCTAGCCGTTAGAAGTGTTTAAAAAATTCTTTACAAGGAGAAATCATTGTATAGTAAAATTATCTTGTTGATTAATAAAACTTCACATGGGCATCGTACATAAATTTGACTGCACAAATTTCTTCAGGAAAATTGTTTTCACGGAAAGAAAAAGAAAAAAAAAGAAAAGCTATAGATACCTGGTCATAGAGCTAAGATGCCAGACCAAAAGATTCTATCAAATTGATGTCCTTTGGATTGTAAATAATCTTCTCAAACATGCCCTTCAAGTCATCATCATCAAACATCTTCTCCAAAATCCTGTCCTTATAAGCCGAAGCTGGAGTCTTCTGTCCCTCTGTTGTCCTGGTAGTAGCAGAAAACAAAAGTTCTGAGAGCCGATCTTTTTCAATTTGTTTGCAGTATTTATCTGCCTCTGTTGTTCCAGATGTTATAAGGTGGTAAGTGTGGACAATTTTCTTCTGACCAAGCCTATAAGCGCGGCTTATAGCTTGTCTTTCCACTGAAGGATTCCAGACAACATCCAGAAGAACTATTCTTGAAGCCCCCACTAGACTAATGCCCTCAGAGCAGCACTTGGTGGAGGCCAGCATGACTTTAGCCTCACTGCTTGAGTCATTAAATATGTTTATGTACATTTGCCTTAGCTCTGTTTGAAGTTTTCCTCGCATCAGAAGAAATTCCTTTTCATTTTTCCAACCAAAGCAGGTTTTGAGGTGATCTCCTATTAGTGTTAAGGGATCAATGTACTGACTAAATATCAAAACCTTCTCCTTCAAACTTAAGCTCATGCGAACAAGTTCCATGACAAATTTGGTTTTGACACCCTTATTGGGTTCCAGTTTGAATCTTTCGAGTTCTGCCTTGTTGGTTCCAGACATTTCCTTCTCAGACAAATGGCCATTCAGCAACAAGGATGGATGAGCAGAAACAAGTGCTACTTTGTGGTCATTCTTAAAGGAATTGTTTTCACGTTCGAAATTCTCTATGAGACACTTTTGTACCAGAGGTGGATTTAGAAGCACAATGCAATCTCTCAATCCAGGAAGACTCTTTTGAAGAATGCTACCTTTGTGAATGTGGACAAATGGCTGCATCCTAGCTTTTAGCTTCTCTATCATTGAGTCTGCCCATATACTTGAAGATAAACCTCCAACGTTTTTGTACTTCTCAGAAATTTTCTTCTCCTTCTCAAGAATTTTAGCAACAGTTGGCCTTACAATATGTAATGTGTGGAAGAGTTCTCCAAAATTGTTTTGAAATGGGGTTCCTGAGAGAATGATCTTCTTTTCGGTCTTTACTTTGTTAATAGTGTTCCAAATGAAACTCTTTGGATTTCTTGGTATGTGTCCTTCATCAAGGACAACCAATCGAGGGTGCTCGAGAAGTATTTTACTAGTTCCCAAAGATATCTCATCCTCTGACCTTGTTTTTGGTTTCTTTCCACCTCTAGCCTTCTTGTTTTTTTCACCAATAAGCTTCTCATACAGATTGTAACTCATTCCTAAAACACTTCTCTCCTCCTGCCAAGAATGTATCTTTACCAGGCGCTTTGTAGTTTTGCTTAAGCATTTGTATTTTGAAACTCTATCAAGAATTCTCTTGCTTTCCTTCTTTGTGAATTCCAGACTATTGAGGTTATGGAATGGAAAATCAACTTTCCATTTTGAGAACTCTTCTTCCCATGTCAGTAGTATGCTTGCAGGAGCAATAATCAGTGGACGAGCATCTGGGAACTTCTTCAGGTAGGTCTCAAGGAAAACTATAATCAACCGTGTTTTTCCTGTGCCAGGTGCATGAGATATGATACATCCTCCAACACCACTTGAACAAGGACCCTCCAGTTCTGAAAGTTGAGTTGTTCCCTCAAGGTTTCTCCATAAGAACTCGAGGCCCTCTTGCTGATGCTGATACATAGTTTCTTTTACACCAGGTTTCAGTTCCCAAACTGTTCCCCCCACATCAGTAATCGACTCACCAAAGTTTTCCCCTGTAGGCCTGAAACCATTATCCTTCAAAGCTATATCGCTATCCTCCAGAGCTGTATCTTTCTCTCTTTCATAAAACCTTTCCTTTCTCAATCCACAAAAGCCATTTCTCCACTATTAAGACCACAAAATAAACCAAATCAGCACAAATTTTATACATGCAAGTTGCTTTTATGCAACTTAAATGACACATATCTACAAGCTTCCACCAAAACAAAGGACACATGTCTAGAAGCTAGTTAATGAAAGGAAACTACTTACAAAGTCGGGCATTATGTCTTTCATTTCATGACGCACTTTCCCACAATAGCGGCATAAATATCCAAGTTCTTCATGTCTGATCAAGTCATGCTCCCCTCTTTCACAATCATTCAGATAATTGGTCTCAGTAGCACTTTCAGCATCCATGTTCATGTCCTATACCAGTAAATAAATAAAAGTAAGATAAACCAAAAACATGTCTAAGTACCATCCAACTCATACTGTTTATATATATTGCTAACGTATTATAGAATGTTCATATTATGACAAGTAGAAGTATCTGTCCACATGACTATAAGTTATCTTATACGCTTACCATGTTGTATCATATGAAACATTTCTTCATTTATAAGTATATCAGAACTCTACCAAAGAACTGTTGTTTCACATATATAGGTAACTACATTTACTTATTTAGAGTTATAATAATTCTAGATCAATGGGAACATACTCACCTCATATGTCTCAGGAGAATCAACTATATTTGTTTGTCCATCTATGTTTGTTTCTCCATACCAACAAGGATTTGCCTCAGCAAAGAGGCATTCTATCTCTAATTCTTCATCAGTCTTTTCTTTTGCCTTTGGTATTTCAAACTCAAATCTGAAAATCCATGGAAGAGTGCCTTGCTGTATGTCGGATTTGTTTGTTTCTTCCTCACTAAATTTTTGTTTAAGTAAACCAGACATATTAAGCATCGAATCAACCAGAAATCTGTCTAAATTGGTACGCTTAGGTAGATTAGCTTCCATTTTCTTGGTCAACTTCTCACTTTCTTCACCAATGTCTTCACCAAGACAGTTGCTTCCGGAATCAATGTTATCATTTTTCTTACTTGAGCAACCTTCTTCTATAATGGTTTCCAAACTAGGGACTTTGAACTCCTTTGCATCAGGATTCTGGAATGCGGCTTTCAGGGCATCTTTATGATCCTTGGTGGATTTCTTTTTGTTGGAGCGCATAATTAGCCCCTCTTCATCAAGTGTGTGAATGAACTTTTTAGACACACTGTGATCAACAGCTGTCTTGGCATTGTTTTTATTACTAGCTTTCTTTTCCTGTGCATTTACTTCAGCAGGAACTCTTCCTTGCTCTTTCTTCTTTTTAGCAAAAGATTCTTCCTGAAAACCATCATCTGTAATCATTTTCTCTTTTCTCCTCGCTTTATTTTTCCCTTCTTCAGCTTCATTTGTTGTGCCCTCTTCTATATCCATTTTATCAGCAGAAAATCCTCCATGAAATTTCCCTTCTATATCATCTACCTTTCCACAATCATTTGAGCAGGAGCCTGCTCTAACCTCACTTGCTCTGCTATCTTCTTTGGAACATTCATCATAAGAGCTCTCATTGACCTCAGCAGTGGTAGATTCTTCATCACTTCTAACTTTTCTATATGCACACTGGTCTTTTGCAATGACTTCTTTATGATCCTCCTCAAGAGAATATTCTGATGATTCCTCATCAACTGAATCATCACAGTCGTCCAATGTGAAATCCTCATCGTCCTTGTCATTGGGTTCAGTGTCACTACTACTGGACATAAAAGAATCCGCTTCGCTGTCTGAATGATTCAACATTTCTGTTTTGCTAGAAGTAGAAAATCTTGGTCTTTTACCTTCATCATCACAGCAATTGTCATTATTCTCCTGCCTGAGCTTTCCGATCAACAAATCCCCTATTTAAAGGACATCTGTGTTAGATAGTTCGGGATTGATATTTGTAGTTCAGAATCTGACTCAAGTAAACTAGAATGAAAAAAATGTAAAAGAAACTAAAGTCGGAATGATTGTCTGCAAAAACACACATAAATTGCAGGATATAAAATACAAGAAGAAAGATCGATGGAGTCTTTCTGATTTGAAATCTCATTAGTAAACAAATATGGAGCAAACAATGACAACACCAAGTATTCAATTAGTATAGATGAAATTTACTGGTCTAATGGTTACATAGACATGCAACAATTATAGTATAAGATAATTAATTTTTACAACTGGATAAAAAGTAAAGCTTATTAGCATGAAACTCTATAAATCATGTAAACGACGAACCTTTTTCCATTGACATACCTACATAACATGCCATGGTTCATATGCTCCAAATTAGACACATAGTTACAGAGATACCTTAGTTCAGTAGCAAGCATTGATCTTATAGATGCAATACTAGTATAAATTCTAGTTCAAACCTTTAAAATCATTAATGTAGAGTACCTTAAGCCATTAAATCATAGACATTTTATCAAGTAAACCACAAAGAAGAATTCAATGATCATGCAAATCTTGCCTAGGCAAAACTGCTGTATTCAGACAGTGCTACCAACATACGATTCATCTCTTCAGAGCTAGGAATGATGCTTGAATTTCAGTTTGTTTTGTTTTCTTTGTGTTTTATTTCTTTTTCCCGTTTCCTTCTTTTCATAAGGAGGTTTGCTGAAAGAAACTATCAAATAATTATAGTGAAAAAGCTATTTGATGATTTGATCACCTTTGGTTTCGAGTATTCTTTTACACAGAGAGATGATCTCCTCCTCGTGGCTGCTGTCATTCCCATCTTCACTAGGTGCTGCAAAAGACGATGACGTGTCTGCACCAAACCAGAAACCAGAAAGGAGGAATACCAGTTAGTAGGTTTATGAAGGTAAAGCACTATAAAATACCGTTTATCTTTCTTTCCATAAATGCATAAGCAAAAAGGTCCAACTGTTAATGTAGTTTTAGTTGATGAGCACTGCAGCATTATCTTCTTATACACATATTTCCTTTCTCTTTTGTCAGGGATAGGAGTGCTGCAATGGAATTCTTGTAATGAAGCAAGCAAAAAAGGCGGAAATGCTGTAATTGGCTACCTTGATCTATGTCTGTCTCCTCCCCATGGTATTCAATACCATCATTCTCACTTTCACTTGTTTCCTTCTTGTTGACATTGTTATCATCATCATCATCTCCCATGCAAGCATATCCACTTGTTCCCATGTCGTTATCTATTTTTTCGCTGCCATAGGGTCGATCTGTGGACAAGGTAAAAGTTTTTTTTTTTCATGAATCAAGATAATAGGACAATGCATTGATTAGTAAAAACAAATGTCTTACTAGTTAACAGAGTAGTTATATTAGTTCTTCCCAACTTTCTAACTTTTTTTCTTCCAAAAAAACCGTTTGATCTTTAACAGTTATGCAAACTTTCTTGATTGTTTTCTTCAACAGTAGGTATCTCTCACAGGTTCTTCAGATAGTTATGTGCTTCCTTTTTCCTACTTTTACGCAATTCTCCTTAGTCCTTTTCTTTTCTTGAGTAGGACCATTTCACTGACTTTGTATAATGAGTGGAGAAAAAAAAAAGGAAAGATCAAAGAAATATAGTGGAAGAGCAATTTGATCACCTTGCTCTTTTGCTCTCCTTATACCAATGCATGTAACATCATCATCTTCACTGCTGTCACTTGTTTTCTCTTTGTTGCCATTGATAACATTAAACTTGTGATGTGATCCTGCAACAGAACAAGGAGGTTTGATTTATTGGTCTGTTCAACAGGGTAAATGAGGCAAGCAAACAGGAAGGATCAAAGAAATATAATAAGGCAAGCAAAAAAAGGAGATCAAAGAAATAGAGTGGAATTTGATCACCTTGCTCTTCTTCTCTCATTTCACCATTGTCTGTAATGTCATTATCATCACTAATGTCACTTGTTTCAATCTCAATGTTGTTGTTGTGAACATTAATTTTGTGAGGATATCCTGCAAAAGATGACATCTTTCTTCCAGAAACTAAAGAAAAGAGAAGAAACAACTCACGGGCCTTCTTTATTTCTCGAGTATAAACAAGATTGGCATTTTCCACCTGAAGGCTTACTTGTCTTGTTCTTTGGGTATCTTCGTGTGAATGTAAGTCTATGTTTGTGTTTCCCTAAAACTTCTTGACCAATTTTCCATTCTTCAGTAAGCTAACTAGACTAATTGGTGATAAATACAACAACAACATTGTTCCATTGTCTTAGAGACTTCCGTCTATAGAGAGGTATGGGAGATCGGATGTACACAACTATACCTATGTATTAGAAACACACAGAGGTTGTTTCCTCTTTTATGACTAATTGGCAATAAATAACATGCTCATAACTAATTGGTGATAAATAGAAGTGTAAAATAGAAAAGGTTTTGATAAAAACATGCTTCTCTTTTCTGATATATTTTCTTGCCAACCAGAATTGAATATTTGAAACAAGTACAGATTTGCACACAATTTCGTTATGATCTTATTCTGATTTCATTTTCTCATGACAATGATGACAAAATTTTTTGTACAAAATAGAACAACAAACCATTAACAATTCCTTGATCCAACATTTTAGCTCACCATCAAACATTACTAGATTTTTATTCATTTGCTAACAGAATTTTTTTTTTGATATCACATAAAAACTGGACATTGCAGAAAAAAAAAAAGGCTTTTTGTTTTACCTCATGTGATTTTTTTTATCTTTTTTTTTTTGGCCTCATAATGAAGATTATAACGTGATGAAGTATTTTTCAAAAACAAAAAGATCCCTTTAATAAAAGTATACATCCAAAAAATAAACCCTCTCTTCCTATTACAGTAAAAGATAAAAGGTCCATATATTTTTCATCTAATGTATTAAATTGTAACATCACAAGGTTATAATTTTCCTTGGACAAGTAATAATTGACAAACATGACTAGAGTCTTTAGATGTGAAATATATTTCTGTTCTCTCATGATATTGAAACATCCAAGAAGATCGTAAATCATAACATTCTCATTAAAGGGTCATCTTATTCAAAGACCTGTATAGCTTCAAACACCAAAAACCATGAACAAAAAAAGATTTCTAAGAAACAGAACATATAACACACAAACACACACCTCCCCTAAGACCAGAAAAAAAACACAGATACACGCTAGAATATAAAAACAAAGCAAGATTTATATGAAACAGAGCAGAGAAAACACACACACACAAACTGTAAACGAAGCAAATCAAGATGGTACCTGAATGCGTGTGTTTTTGACTGATCTTTCTCTTCTTTGTTTTTTCCTCTCTAACGGCTTCATCTTCTTGCAACCATGCCGTGGGTCTATCCCCGTGAGTGATCTTCTTCTTTCTTTGTCTTTCTTTTATCCACTTCTCTTGTTCTTCTTGTAAACGTCTTCTCTGTTTAACTCTGTCTCCAACAGAAGTATTTGAAAAACATGGAAAAAACGGTTTGCTTGGACCTGTAGCCATCACCCCAAAATGGAAAGAACAAAATTTTCTCTTTGTTATAAGTAAAAAAAATCAAACTTTGACGTATTTCAGGCTTTCCTGTTAAGGACTCTTTGATGAAACGCAAAAATTGGTAACAGCATGGGAGAAGAGAAGAGACAAAAATGGGAGAAACAAAAAAGAAGTGCTGCAAGAAAAAAAAAATAAAAGTTGCTTTCTCTGACATACACCGCAGGTACTTCAAAGAAAGAGAGAGAGAAAAGGTATAGAAGGAATAAGCAGGGTTGAATTGCATGATAGAGTTGCAGGTTGATTTTTTTTTTTTTTTTTTTT
>AP025049.1:37388939-37413568 GCA_036186865.1 Eustoma russellianum | reverse complement strand
TTTTTTTTTTTTTTTTTTTTTTTTTTTTGATCTTTTTGCAGGTTGATTCTACCACAGCCATTTTCTTGCCAAGACTGTTCGAACGTCTTAATTAAAGTTGAACCCCAAACAGTAAGGGTCCCTGCCACATTTAGTCTCAAAGTTACTGTAGGGATGTAAATCAGTTATCCAACGGCCCGCTACCAGGAGCTTGGTCATTTACACACTAGTCTGCATAAGTAAATCAGGTACCCAACGGCCCGCTACCAGGAGCTTGGTCATTTACACAGTAGTCTGCATAAAGAGCCCCAGCAATGCAGGCAAGCCTACAGGCTAAGGAGTCTGCACAGCAATGCAGGCAAGCCTACAGGCTAAGGAGTCTGCATAAGGAGCTCCAGCACTGCAGGCAAGCCTACAGGCCAAGGAGTCTGCATAAGAGTCCACAGCACTGCAGGCAAGCCTACAGGCCAAGGAGTCTGCATAAGGAGCTCCAGCACTGCAGGCAAGCCTACAGGCCAAGGAGTCTGCATAAGAGTCCCTAGCACTGCAGGCAAGCCTACAGGCCAAGGAAGCTCCCACACTATGCATTTGCTGGGAAGGGGCTCTCTTGCCTTTGCCAAGAATCGAACCCTTGACCTCCCTTTCGATAACTCCTGCCCGGAACCAATTGGGCTATGTCTTGGGGACAATTCGAACGTCGTAATTGAATACATATGGGATGGGATCTCCTCACCCTCAATCCCCTCACTCCACTCATGACCATGCAACACGTGGCAGCAAGGTGGGGTGGTGAGACTAGATGCGGATGACTCTTATCTAGCCTCTCCACCTCCCTTGCTGGCACGTGTCGTGGGGTGACGCGTGGGGTGAGAAAAAATGGGTGAGGAGATCCTATCCCCATATAATCACTTAAAAAGAGACCGGATCCCTCACCCAAATTCCCTCACCTCACTCCTCACCGCGCGACATGTGGCATCCCTCACCCAAATTCCCTCACCTCACTCCTCACCGCGCGACATGTGGCAGCAAGGCGGGATGGTGAAGCTATATAAGAGCCACAAGCATCTAGCGTCACCACCCCGCCCTGCTGCCACGTGTCGTACGGTGGGGAGTGGAGTGAGGGAATTCAGGGTAAGAGGATCCAAACCCGACTTAAAATGCCTTTATATAGTCACACCGGTCATAAACGAGAATGGAAATGGAATAATACATCAATCAATCAATCAACTATACCCAGTATATTCCAACGGCAACAAAAGATATCGTTAGGGTATGTGGAGGGTGAGTAACAGATAAACAATACATCTATCCCGAAGGCTACAAAGTTTGATTCCAGTGAGACCCTGACTCTTTATGTACTGCATAAGTGACACAATAATATGGATATGATGTGGTAGCATTTTTGTTATACTCTGTTTCCGGAGTGCAAAAAGAAAAAGAAAATATAAAATAAAATAAAAGTCTATAACCTAGTATCATAAGTACACTAGGAAAAGGTGATAGGATAAAGTTTAACTAATAGTTAAACTCCTAATTACACTAGGAATATATCTCTTAAACTAACCTATGTCTATAAAATAACCAAATCCTAATTACACTAGGAATATATCTCTTAAACTAACATATATCTATAAAATAACCAAACCCTCCCTTTTTAACCTTAATCTCGGTAGCAAAATCCCCCAAGAAACCCTCGGCAGCAATGCTGCCTCCTCTCTGCCGCCAGCAACAACAAAAAGGGGGAGATGCAGTTTCTCATCTTTATATATATATTTAGATACATACATACTATATACACACATATATCCCACAAATCACCCACACCTAGTCTTGGAAAAAAATAAACGGCAGTCACAATCTCCCCATGGCAACTTTCGGTTGCAGTTAGGAGAAAGAATAAGAGCCAAACTCTTAACCGTTCAACCGCGATTCTTCGCCTAGTACGTATAATCAAGACAAAAGGCAAGTATCTTTGCTATAATTGCTATGCTTTTATAAAGTTATGCTATTTTTGTATTAAACTAAGTCATGTATTCGTAATTATGATTTGAATAGATTGATGTATATACGTATGCATTTGTTGTATATATGTAACGATTATGTATACATACGTATGAATGATATAGAAATCTTGTTGAATTAATTTCATATGGCGGCTAACCAAATTGATGAATATGGAAAATTTTTATGCCGGATTTCCGATATGTGAATTACAGGTATGTAATTCATGCTCGGGTGAATTGCTGTGCATTTCTTTTACTTTTACGGGCTGAAATCAAATTAGTAAGGGAGCTTGCCGCTGCCCTATGCATGGTGTCTATATATGTGTATTTTATAAGCATAATTTCCAAGTTGTGTATATATAATTCTATGTGAATTACTTCTTGGTATTTGGAATTGGTTCGATGAGAATGGAATATTCATGGTGGCATATTGATGACTGACCAGAGATAAAAAAAAATTGATAAATCGTTGGTTATTCTTTTATTATATTAAATAAATTGCAAAATGTTAAATGTTGTTTCGGGCCAAATACCTATTATAAATATATAAATTAATTTGTCGTATCTTTTGGCCTTGCAAATAAAAATTGCAAGTATATGTGTTCAGGAAAAAAAAAAGAGAAGAGGCCGAAAGTTTTTTTTTAAAAAAAAAGGAAAGAAAGAAAATTGTGTTCGAAAAAAAAGTAAATAATTGGTTATTGTTGCGGCTATGTTGTTTTTTAAGTGTATGTGGAATTTACTTTCCTGGATGCTAAACGATACTACTGTGTCCACTGTCCATTCATGGGCAGTGGGTAAATTGTTATACCAAGGAGATTGTTTAATATTATAATATAAGGTAATAATAATAACCTTTGTTATTATGTATTGATTTTTATAGTACAATTGTTTAGATTCGAGTCTAGAGGAGAAGGAAGTTAATCCATCAAAAAGGTAGGTGCCTCTTCCCCCTCAAACGGGTATGATTCATGCATGCTTTGATGATATACTAATGTGTTTCGTTGTTTTATTTGTTTAAGTAATAAATTTTGTTTCTTTGTTTTTATTTGATTAAGTTGTAAATTTTGTATATGTTGGAAAGCATGAGATATATTGTTTATGGCTGCTATGCGCGTGTATGTGTGTGAAATTGGAGGTATGATTGAATCGAAAACAAAATACCCTTAAAAAATGGGGGAAAAAGGGAAACTTTTACATTAGGAGACTTTAAAAAGTTGTGTTTTGGCCTTAGAATAGGTTCCTATAGACTGGAAATAGGAGAGTGTGGGGGTTGGGATCGAAAAACAAATCACAGCGCGCATTGCCACTGGTGGAACATCCAATTAAATAAATAAATAAATAATTAAATTAAGGCAGATAACAGGCCAGCCAACGGACCGGGTCGACTGGCCAGCGGGCCGGACCGAAGGTGGCCCACTAACATCTAAAAATAAAAAGTATCGGGTCTGACGGATCAGGCCAGGAAAATATAATTAAATACCAACCAAATCCAAATAAATTCTAGAAAATATAAAAGGTTAAATTTAAATTATTTTCACTTAATTTCTGAAGTTTGGTGAATTTAAGTAATAAAAAAAATAATAGTAATAAATAGAATTAAATAAGGGAAACATAGGTAAAATCAGTAGAAAATTCTAGTAAATTAATACAAGATAAGGAAAAAAATAAGGGTGGTGATAAATAACAACTTTCCAATATTTGTAAATTTTACGAAGCCAAATATTGAGTGCCGGAGACGGTGCGGATGGGCATACGGGCCCCAGGCGACTTGGTTGTTGCATTCATGGCACGTGCATTGCATTTGGAGTGGGTTGAGATGTACGGGTCTCAGACGCTCGAGTGGAGTGGATCATGGTGTACGGGCCATGGGTACTCGGTCATGGTGGGTCATGGTGTACGGGCCATGGGCATCGGTTAAGGTGGATCGTGGTGTACGGGCCACGGGCATCGGTCAGGGTGGATTGTAGTGTACGGGCTACAGGCATCCAGTCAATCCCGGGATCATGCATTGCATATAGGTCTAGGGCATATTGCATGACATGATTTTTGTTGCGTGTGACACGTTATTTGAGCATGCATCACGTACTTGCGCATTTTTATGTGGAGTGCTTTACTTACCGCATTTACTTTATCTTATGCATGTTCTCTTATATTTATGTGCTATGTGTTATATCATGTTTATGTGCTATGTGGCTATATCATTTCGGTATGTACGTTTTGTATTTGTTTGAGGCGGACATCTACTGGGTGATTTCTGTCACTCACCCCTACTTCCCAGGTGAGCCGGATGAGGACTATGAGCATATCTTCATTGAGGGCGGGACGGACATAGCAGAGTGGGCTGGTTGAGAGCTGCAGCTAGGATATAAGGGGACTCTGCAGCTGTTTTGTTCTTATTTATACTTTGAGGATTTTCCACATACTACTTTACTACTTTTATTCGCAGAATGTTTATTTAGCAGTGTAATGACGGTTATTGGAGTTTAATATATGTTATGGTTTACGTTTCCGCGAAAAAATTTCTACGTCATTTTGACAAGTAAGAGATTGGTTTGACGCTTTGTATTCTCCTTAGTGAGATACGGCGGGTGCACTGTTCTCGATGTTAGGGCTCGGGAGCGGGGCGCTACAATTTTAATGAGGGAATTCAGTAAACACAAATATATAGTTTCCGTTATTAAAATAGCCATAAACGTGTATATGCATATATAATACAAGACAAAAACAAAAACAAAAAAATGCAAAGTCCACTGGAAGCAAACTCTCTATTCCTTCAGATGGATGTATCGTTTACATGTCTTTTACACTCCTCAGACTATAACGTAGCTATTGTGGTCGTTGAGATATAATGAGTATGCTTCTTCTTGAGGTTGTATATATGATAAAAGTTTATATGTTCTTCTTGTATCATCTGAATGTAAAAGCTATTTTTTTCCCATCATTTTGATATTAAAATTAGAGGTTATATGCACTTGAATGATCATAAACTCATGTACATATTTATAATCTTCAATGAGAGGCAGAAGATGTAATATGAAACCAAATGTATAGTTATATTTGGTGACAAGTAGATCGTTACATATAAAATGATTATAGATACACTTATATTTGTGCATATTTTTTGCTTTTTGTTTGTATCTCTTGCAATATCAGTAATAGAATAATTATTCATGGCACTGTTTGCTAGTTGTTAATTTTATTTAAGCTTTTAAAATCATATTATTTTTTATATTAACAACCAATGAAACTTAATGCTGAAAAAAATAGTAATATGTGTCGTTATTTAGAGTAACATGAACTATTATTATCATTTTACACCTTACAGAAAAAAGATTATTGCCCAAGTAATCAATTAGTTACACAAACGATTAAATTCAACGCTAAAAGTTTTTGGCTTCAATATACTATCTGACCATACTTGAATGATACATTTGGAATACGAAAAAATTACGTTGCGCAACTTATAAGTTTTATACGAACCTTTTACGAAATACTCACAGAAAGCCAGATGACTTATTGTTGACTTATAATTGCAGGTTATCACATTCATCTCTATAGCGGGTTAGGGTGAAGAATAAGAGAGACAAGGTGGGCTTACGGTAGCGGAAAAAGAGAAGGGGACAGGCTATAGAGAAAAAGGAGGAGGAAGAAGGAGAGATAGAGTTGGGGCTGAGGGAGGCGGAAAAAGGGGAAAGGAAGGAGAGAAAAAGGAGGAAAGGGGACAGGCTATAGAGAAAAAGGAGGAGGAAGAAGGAGAGATAGAGTTGGGGCTGAGGGAGGCGGAAAAAGGGGAAAGGAAGGAGAGACGCGGCAGGAATAGAGGTGACAACTTGCAATCATAGGTCATCGACATATTATTTTTTTTGATCGTTTTTTCAGTCCGGAAAAACTTATAATAAAATTAGTTTTAAATATTTTGTAAAGAAATTAGTAGATGTTTGTGCAGAAACTAATTACTTCTTTGGAATACAATGTTAGGTGAGATTTACCTTTAACGGGATAGTCTTCAAAAGAACATTTATAGGAAAGTTGTCTCCCCCTAAAAAGAGAATGAAAATTTGCCACAGGGACATAGTCTACTGGTAAGTGACAAGGTGATTGGAGCTAAAAAACCCCGACGACCCGAGTTTGAACTCGTGTAGAGGCAATATTTTGTTGAAATATTACCAGAGTTGTTTATGGGCTTCTGAATCTTGTGTGTCCTCTCCCTTGTAGGGCTGCTAATAGAGCACATCCCTCGATTTACATCCTACCTAGCTAAGGGGCCTCTTGTACAGGTAGGAGGAGAACCCACACCCTTAACAAAGAGAATGGAAACTCTCCCAAGAAATCCCATTATTCCCTTTCACATTTATTAAAGAAGGAAAAATGGTCCTATTTGAAAGGGACCAAAAGGTTTGAAACATATCGACCAATTCTGAAATTATCCAATAGAGTTATGAACACATTATTTCTTAACTTTAGAATATGATGGAATAAAACAAAATGATTCATTAAATTGGTTGCACTTCTTATATTGTGAAGTAGCAGTTGATCGATGCAACTTGTTGCAATTTTCATGTTGGGTCATCGGAAAACAACATTTGTATATTTCTAACACATATGTATAGTTGCGTACATCTGACCCTCCATACTCCGCCATAAGTTGAAGACTCTAAGACAATGAGGTAATATTTTTGTATTTATAGCGATACGTTTATTATCACTTCAGAGTATTACATCATTTTATGTATCGTTCCATTAATAAAATTATTACAAAATTTTCATATTTGATATTTGACTTGGTTAAAATTAGTGCGTTATCTTTTTTTTACAAAATTATACACAAATTATAGGCACTCATAGAGGTGAGGTGAAAATGAACCAAACGGTTCGTGAACCAATCGATTTTGGTTTAGATTTTTGTTTGACTAGTTCAACTCGATAATGTTCGAGATCGAACTCGACTTGACTCAAATATTTAGCAAGCTAATCTTAAGCATATTGATACTCGATTCGTTAGCTCGTGAGTATGCTCGAACTTATAATGTATATGAAAATTATGCATAATTTAGTGTTATATTAGTATATTTGTACGGTACATACAATAAATCAAACATGTCAACTAACAATTATTTTAATCACAATAAATTTTCATGCAAAAAAAACTAATAACGATTCAACAATATCAACTAAAAATGCATGTTTTCACATGATACATGCAATTTTTAGAATAAAAAACTATATCTATTTTCTGTGTATATGAAAAACATTCATTAAGGTGATGACAATATCTGCAATTTCTGTGTCTTTACCAGAAGTCCAATATATATATATATATATATATATATATATATATATATATATATATATATATATATATATATATTATTCAGAAAAATTAACATTCACAAGGATCCTAACATTAGACTCCGGAAATTACGGGTATGTATTCCTCGCTCGAGTTTCCAGACACATCGCATTTCCATTCGGGTCGAGGCTGCCATTCGGTCCTAAGACGAATCAAAGAAGACTGAGGAACCTCTCGCTGGTTTTTGGAATTCGACATCAGGAAGAGTTTTCACACCATCGACCGACATCGACTGGTTTTTGGAATTCGACATCAGGAAGAGTTTTCACACCATCGACCGACATCGACTCCATCCAATTTGTTAATCTTTTATTACTTATTGTTGTTTATTTTCTATAAATAACTTATTAATTTATGTTAGTTCCAAAATTGCATTTGTAAACGAAAAATAAAAAACAATGGATTATAACAAACAAGTAATGCATCAAAAATAAAACAAAATAATACACAATTTAATAACCAAATAATACATTAAGAATGTATCCTTAGAGCAAAAGAATGAAATCCTTCATCCTGGGGGCCTCCAGCATCCCAGCCCCAAAGAATATATGTGGATGGATGTAAATCAGGAGCTTGACGGTCTCTTAGATTAGGTGAGATTTTACACAGTTACCCGCACAATGTATCTCCCCACAAACAAGACATTCGGTCTAATATCACAGGAACACCCACACTGTACACGTCCCTGGAATCGAACTCTTGACCTCTTAAAGCAAATCTCAACCCGAATACGAACTTAACTATATCCTGGAGGCCATTAAGAATGTATCCTTAAAAATATAACCGGAGGAGTGGGTTGAGAAGGTAAAAAGTCAGATTACCTTTTCTATGAGAAGGTAAGTCAGAAGATAGAGAAGGTAAAAAGTTATTTTTTTTTTTCCTTTTTCCAGAACGAGAAGGTAGGAAGTCAGATTACCTAAAATTTAATGAGTTTGTAGCCTAAGATTTTTCTTTTTTTTTTCTTTTTTCTTTTCTTTTACCTATTCGTAACGAGCAAAATGTCTTTAATAGAAGAGAGGTAGTTAATCAATAGATGAAACCACAAAGGACGTGCAAGAAAATTAAAAAAAAAAACATATAAAATAAATTTAATAGGAAATGGAAGATCGAGTGGCGTAGTCATTTAAATACGTAAACATTGTACGAGGTCATTATATTGATTTGGTATATAGTAGTTATTATGTGCTCGTTATACTAAGCTATTGTTTAAGTTTTCTTTGAAATTGCTAATATTTTCCGTTTTTAAAATATTGTTATAGTTTGACTTAGTCAAAAGCAATATGAGACGATATTTTTAAGACAGAATGGATATTTTCAATTGATATAATAACATCACCTGTTGCTTTAGATGCTCTCACCTATAACCGGTATAAAAGGTAGAATGTACGTTATCATACCATGTATTAGAAATACACAAGTTTGTCATTTATTAACTCACCTAAGCAGGGCGTGAAACCAAAAGCCGAAATTATGCGGCATATGATAAACTGTTTTCTTCTCAATTAAATGGATGATCAAAAGTCGTGTAAGTGTGTGTGTGTATATATATAAAAGTTGTGTAATTAATTATTTAATAAAATTGAAATAGTTTTATATTTTCTCCATGAGTGTACGTATGACCATAGTTTTTTCCCCCATCGACTCTTATATCAGAATCAGACCAGCCGCATGATTTGGATTTTTATTTAACTACGACAACAACAACAATCATACACAATATATCACAACGACAGTTAAAGCTATCGCTAGGGTCTGGGAAGGGTAAGAGGCAGACAAACAATACCTTCATCCCAAAGGATAGAGAGTTTGCTTCTAGTGAGACTACCGGTTCTATATGTACCTGCATAGATAGTACAATAATAAAAATATATACTATTGAATGGATTTTATTTCACTGAAACAATTATATCAAGTTTTTTAATACAAGAATACATGGTAGAAATACATGGTAATGTGAATACATATAGTAGAAATACATGGGACACAATGCATGAATATATTAAATAAACCACGGACTAAACTACTATTAAAAGATGAAGGAAACCACTATGGAAAATGGAATGAAGTTTGTTCTTGCAAGGATTTGAACCTAAAACTTTTTTGTTTTGGTTCCTCAGCTCTTGGGACATTTGCAAATAACCCCTTGAAGTATATAACAAGAACAACAATCTTATCCACTATATCCCAACGAGAACAAAAATTATCGCTAGGGTAAGGGGAGGGTGAGAGGCAGACAAACAATACCTCCATCCTAAAGGATATAGAGTTTGCTTCCAATGAAACCTCGAGCTCTATAACCCCTTAAAGTATACCAAAATTACAAATACCGCCTTCAGTTATATGTTTAATCATGTGCTTTTTGTCTACAATAGTCAAACAGGGAAAAATATCCACAAAAATACCTGGGGGTGTTCGTAATTTTAAAACCTATGATCTGATAGACGCAGGTAAGTATTAGCTGGCCAATGCTAATGTCGTAGGTATCAAGAATAATACGGGTTAAGGCATCTAATGAAAGTCCCCGTCCCTCCGATATCTCCTCATCCAAAATCATTTATTACACCGAACGACACGTGGCAGTAGAGGGAGGTCCTATAATCTGATAGACGTAGGTAAGTATTAGCTGGCCAATGCTAATGTCGTAGGTATCAAGAATAACACAGGTTAAGGCATCTAATGAAAGTCCTCGTCCCTCCTCTAGGATGAGATCTCCTCACTTAAAATTCCTTACTACATCGCACGACACGTGTCAGCAGAGGGAGGACCCTCATTTAGTCTCACCACCCTCCCCTACTATCACGTGTTGTGCAGTAGAGAGAAGGTGAGGGATTTTGGGATGAAGTGATCCAAATCCCGCCTCTACATGATGAAAGTAGATGGCAGAACTCCCTTTTTTTTTGGGGTGGGAGGTTTGGACATCCATTATGTGGAAGAATTGTTCCTAAAATTGAATCCTTATATGTGGCGAATGCGGTATTCATAATGGTATAACAAACATTGTAGTATAAATATTTTAATGAATTTAAAGGATGTCTGAACAAGAATAAAAAAGATTGATTTACAGAAAAATGACGAAGGTTTGAAAAATAGAACAAAGATCTATAAACATAGATCTATATATGCATAGATCGATCTACGTATTACATCGATATCTAAAAAAGAGGCATCGATCGATCTTGTGTATTTTGTCTAAGATTGATATCACACTGTCTGACATTGATCTCTGCATCGATTAGGAAGGAAGAAATCTAAATGTAAATGCAATTTTAATGTTATGTACTTGTACTTACCAATCAAAATAAATCTATAAAGTTATGATGGAGCCACATACATGCATTGCAGGTGGCCATGGTACATGCGAAAAGGAACAACTTTGTTCCTGAACTTGGAGCCTTTGCTGACGTGTTGATAAACATATACATACATGCACGATAACTGCATAGTGTGAGAGCACGAGCTCGTGAAATAATCTGATAGGCTGATAGGTCAGCCCGTCGGTTGTTCTTTCAGTGTCAATAAGCTCCTTGTGCTGTCTCTATGCTATGACAAACTTCTACTAGTAGGTCTTGAGAACCTGATTTACATCCCTACACACCTTCTAGTACCGGGGATGACAGAGAACCTTACTGGTCGGGGCTCAACCTTTTTTAATATAAAATTTTTCAGGGTCAGTACACGGCAGTTGCTAAGTTCTATGAAACAATAATCTCATCTTGATTAATCAAATATGCTTAATATAAATAAAATGGTACAGAACTTAAGAAAAATAAAATAAAAATAGGTGGTACGAACTAGTTCTAGTTCAAGCCAATGTGACCTTAAATTCAAAATATACAAACCAAGTAAGAATTGGATTTTTGTAATCAATTTACGTTTAATTTCAGACTGAAAGAACGTGTTAAATCAAATGACTGGTAATGATGTTACAAAATAAGCTCATAAAAATGTATACTGTTGATAAAATCCATGCTTAATCTAGCTTTTCAAATTGACTAATAAAATAATTATAGAAGTTAGACTAAATAATTTTGATCAATATAAATACAACCATTTGAATGTTTAATGTTCTCAAAGAATGGATACATTGTTATGAGCTCGGGGTAGAGGTATTGTCTGCCTATCAATTACCCTTCTCAGACTCTAATGATAGCTTTTGATGTCGTTGGGATATACTGGGTCTGGATGATAATGATGAAATAATTCAACACAACCTTGTGTGAGTGAGTGTGTCCACCTGTCTTGAAGACAACATGGGATACTGAGTTGTCTATTTTTGGTAAGAAAAGGGATGGAAGTCCTATGATTAATAGCTCTTTTCTATTCAATAGATTATACTAAATCGCCTGTTACAAAGAACGACACACTCACCCTCCACCCTCAAAAAAGAAAAACAATAGCATGTTAAAACCATTCCACTAAATCAATCAATAAATCATATCCAGTATATCTCAACGACATTAAAAATTATGCTAACATCCCAATAAGTGATTATCAATATGGTCGATGGTTGATGAGACATTGTCCCAACTGTTAAGACTAAGAAGGTGTTTAGTTGGGAGGTTTAGGATTAAATGAATGAGTTTGGAGTAATTCAAACCCATTAAAGTTGTTTGTTTCGAGAAATGAGAGGTATAAATTTCGGTTTGATATCCAAGTATTTGGTAATGTATATCGTTTTTTGATATACTAGCCCCCTTGTCTATTAATATGGGGAATGAGAGATATGGCCGGTCACTATTCCTGCCGGTCAAATTTTTTCGGTCATCCACATTTGATACTCATTTCAATTCCGATACGTTTCAAACATCATCAATGTCTATCATACACATTCTCACTTTAATACCAAACAACTAACATCTTTAGTCCTAAATTCATATACTCCAAACTCATAACCTGTCATACCTATTCCGATACTGATTCCGATACCCAAGTGCGAATCAAACGACACATAAGATCTGAAGACTAACATGTCTTCCATCTCTGCATATGTATCACAATTTCCATTTTATATTTGCTTGACTCAAAAAGGGAGAGAGAGAGAAAAAGAGAGAGGGGTGATTATCTATATCATGTCCTGGAGCCAGAAACAGCAAAAATGGTTTATCTAATGATGCCAAATGCATTTGATTCCAAAATTTCAACATCGATAACGACACATAGGTATAGAGCCAGGCAGCAAATATGGCTATGAGAACCGTATGAGATCTGATGAGGCTTTATATGAAACAAAATATGAGGTCTCCAATCACGTAACGCCACGTGTATAACATGACCTTTTTTAAAAAAAGAAAATAGTAAACATCAGACTCTTTTGTACACGTGTCGTTGCGTGATTGGAGTCCTCATATTTTACCTCATATGAGACTTCCTCAGATCTCATCCGTATGAGAACGTGAATTACAGCTACATATTGTATGGTACCCACTTTATTTCCATAATAATATAAACAGATTATATCAGAAAAAGGAAGTCTATTCTTGGAAGATTAATGACAGAGGAATGTTTCCCCAAAAAAGGTAAATAAATAAATAAGTCTGACTATTCCGGTAGGCGGCCAAAGAAGCTGCATTTGATTTTGTTACTTGATGATGTGATTTGGAACAACAGTAAGGTTGATGTTTTATGACTTTGAGATCACAGGTTCGAGTTGCAGAAACAGCTTTGTGTACATAATACAGAGTAAGACTGCGTAAATCAGATCGCGAAACGATCTAGTCTCTCTCCAGACCTTGCACAAACATAGAAGGCTAGTGCATCGAGAATGCCGTTTTACTTGAGATAGCGACTAAAGGGCTTCGTTAACGTGCAAAAGAAGCTTTGGTGGTCATAAATAATTAGTACTTTCCCTGTGTAATAATATACACGGACACACTAAGTATACTTAGATGTGTATAGTTACGTACGTACATATTATATGTATATGTACTCACATGTGTATAGTTACGTACATACATATTATATGTACATATACATACATGCACAGACACTCATGCGCACATACATATGTGTGCGATGATAGCCGATGCTACCTATGTAAGGAGCTCATGGAATCGCGTGAACACTTATTCTTCTCTTGTAAATTATCCAGCAATGTATCATTGCTGAAGTATTTGGGTTATGATAGGTAGTGTGGTGTAGTTTGCATCTATAATAAATTGACTAGTTTTTTT
This sequence comes from Eustoma russellianum, assembly GCA_036186865.1. Classification (NCBI taxonomy): domain Eukaryota; kingdom Viridiplantae; phylum Streptophyta; class Magnoliopsida; order Gentianales; family Gentianaceae; genus Eustoma; species Eustoma russellianum. Next base: position 37,400,066 of record AP025049.1, on the reverse strand, counting down.
CCCCTTTTAATAAAAAAAAAAAAACTAACAATCGCAGAGAACAAGACCATATTCTTACTGTTGATTTTCTCTTCCCATATCCTTTGTAGCTTGAAAACAATCATCAATTGCTTATCAACAACATTATCCTAATGTCTTAGAGGCTCCTGCCTATGACATAGTATGGAAAATCAGATGTACACAAACATACTCATGTGTTAGAAACACACCGAAGTTGCTTGAACAATCAGCACTCCTTAACAGAATGGCAGTCCCTGACTTGCTTCCTGTCCAGAGCGTAAATAACCATCAGCTCGCGATGCCAATGCACAGCGTGCAAGCCCTTTTGATCTCGGCCATCTACCATCATGGATGCAGCCCAAGCGCCCAACTCTCAAATGCATAGGGAAAGAGAAGCCTGATACCGCTGGCGCATTTATTGGTAGGGATGGCTTGTGCACGGATGAGATCAGAGGAGGCCTTATATGGGCCAAAATATGAGGCCTCCAATCACGCGACGCCACGTGTACAAAAAGGCCCGCTGCTTACCTTTTTTTCTTTTAAAAAAGGCTCTCTTATATACGTGACGTCGCGTGATTAGAGACCTCATATTTTGCCTCATATGAGACCTCCTCTGATCTCATCCGGGCTTGTGCATTCATTGGTAGGAGATGCTTCTACCATTTCCATCTTGTTCACTAGACTATTCTCGTTAGTGTTCAATTATAGAGTCCAGCATTAGCTCTTCCAAACAAACTGTTCCTCCACTGAACAACCTCGGCTGCAACTTTGCTGCAAAAGAATTTAGTAATTCCCTCTATTGCAACTCTAGTGATGGTACTACTTTAAGGAAAAGAAACCTTTAAAGCAAGTAGGTCTAGAAAATTTCATACATATTCATCACACACATAAGATCAGCAATAGAATTCATATTTTTGGATCTAAGGTCCCACAATAAAAGATATCATATTAAAGAAATGAAAATGATTGTCCTGTAATAAGAGCTGAAGCTTATTGCAATGCGTCTAATAAATTTATTCACACAGAATCTTTCCCTTGAAGGAGGAGAACTTGAGTGCCCCAACAAAAAGAAAGCCATCGAGAACCAAGGTCTAGAGAGCAAGCCATATTCCATTGAGCAGCCTTCTCCTATCATGCTCTGTAAACTGGGAATTTTGAACTCTTTTGCATCCGGACTCTGGAATATGGCATGCTGTATACCTTCTTGATTCTCGATGGCTTTCTTTTTGTTCTTTTTCTTGGAGCACTCAATATTCGTTCCCCAAGCCATAATCTTTAAAGGTTTCCTCTTCTCTTTCACTCGTCACTTGCAATGCCTTCATGATCCTCCTCAACAAAAGATTCGAGTGATTCCCCATTTAGTGAGTCATCATCACTAGGGTCTTACACGAAATCTTCATCGTCTGCATAGTCAGCTTGTCATCGGTTTCAGTGTCACTACCACTGGACAGAAAAGAATCTCTATCCTTGTCCGAGTGATTCAAGACTTCTGTTTTGCTAGAAGTAGCAAGCTTTGCTATTTTACCTACATATTCATTGAAAGTGCTATTTTTTCATGATTTAACTCAGGATCTTACACTCAAGAAAAACATAGGAAGCGTAAAAGAAACTAAAAGTCAGAATGATTTTCTTCAAAAATGCACAAATGCTGCCAGAGAAAAGTACAAGAAGAAAGATGAACAGAATCTTTTCGGATTTGAAAACTCATTACAAAGAGCTTATCAGAACTTCATCAATCCTAACTTCCTCAAATTCCAACCAAATGATCCTTTCATGGTTGTGATTTTGTTGTTGTAAATCTTGTTAGTTAGGTAGTTTTGATTAGGAATGTCACCTAAGAATAATCTTGTATGTATATGAAGCCATTATCAATGCAAAGGGCAAGTTGACTTCTTCAATTATGATTTCAACTTCTTCATGGTATCAAAGCCATTTTCAGTTCGACCCTTCTTCATTCGTTCTTCGTCATGTTATCATGACTACTAAATCGGCTATCAGTATTTACTTTCTGCTACCAAATACCATTAATGTTAGTTGCTCAATTACCTCTCAAGCTCACTTCTCTTAATTACCTCTCGGCCGCCGCCGCCGCCCCCCCCCCCCCCCCCCCACCTTCAGCTGCCAGCCCTCCTCCCTTCAGCTGTCTTGTGTAGGAGAGCAATCTTGTTTTTCAGTTTTTACGTGCACTACTCTCAACGTGAATAATCCCAAAATGGCAACAACTTCCTCCAACATTTTGGTTGCAGACTCGAAATCTCCATACTTTCTTCACCCCTCTTATCATCCTGGCTCAATATTTGTGAGAATTATAGCGTCCGTCTGCTAGGATCAAGCTAGCTTTAATCAGTCCCACTAACTTAATGAATCCAATTTCACCCACCAACAAAACTAGGCATTTTCATAAGACCTCGCAGGAGCAGAAACATACATCATGCTTGTTCAGAGCATCACAAAATTTACAAGACACATCTGTGTAAATTTATGTAGCATTGCTAGCAAAAGCATTGATTGATTATGAAAAACTTAGATTATAGAATAAAGTGCAGAGATAAAACATTACGCAATCTTAATCCAGAAAAATATGTACCACAAAGAAGACCAATTTTGATTTTTCAAAAGATTATCTATATGCGATGACTATTTTGGTTTATTCACAAACGGGCACACACAAATTAATAGCTAAGTAGAGTTAAACAATGATTGGTAATAAAATTTAAGGGACAAGAAAATATATCTAAATGTCATTATTTCAGGTTGGGATTTCCCATGTAATGAATTTGGAGTACCAGATACTGACCTGATTAAGATTCCTGTCAGACCATTTTTTGGTTCTCACAGAAAATTGCACCACATAATACGGTGTTCATTCATCCCTTACGTCTAGGCACAACTGTAAAATTGGTCCTGGTAAAGAAGGAGAAAAAGATATATCAATTAGTCCACACAGAATTATCATTCGGTTAGAAGAAGATATAGTCTTAAAAGAACCCAGAATCCAATCAAATTGCCACAAAAGACCAAACTAACCATTCAACAAAATTGATTAATATATAAAGGAGTGACATTTCAACATGGCATACGCTACGTGGCTTTGGTAGTCGTACGCTTGGAATAGATTTGCTGTCTCACGGATGCAGCGTGGAGTTCCAGTACAGCCCCACGCTGCAGCTATCAAGATGAAGTGCCACGGTCACTTCAAAGATCTGAAAGGGCTGTTAGACAAGGATTCATTTAGAAGTTTCTATGAGTACATTCACATACTTCTAGTCCAGGACAGGAGAAGGCTTTCTCCACAGAAATTTACCTTTCACCTTAATTTTTCCAAATAGATGCAATTCAATCACAAGCTGCTATGAGTTTACCAACTGGATTCCTTTGGTGTTACTGCTGGTTCCATAATCAATTAGTGCAAATGAACTGTCACTTCTTTTGGTTTGAACTTTGTTTCTGTATATATAGTTATAGGTGATGTACATGAGGAAATCTAAAAAGAGGCTCTTCGCAGTTATCCCTTTATTGCCTCCAGCATCTTCTCGCACGGCATGAGAAGCTCTGTCCAATATTTGATAAGTTATCTCGTCAAACTCATAGTGGATCTGGCTCAATTTCTGACCCCACATCCAAGCCCTTTCTGGTACCCCCTGCTTTTGAAGATTTGATAACAACAAATTAGTTGTAACTATGTTAGGTACAAATCCCATCTTCAGCAATTTCCCTGTCAAAATCATAGCTCGATCCAATATATCATGACAAATACCACCCAAGAGAGTATTGTATGTCACAGTATTTGGAACAATTCCAAGAGAAAGAAGCTCATCAAACATTGTTACAGCTCGATTGAGACTCCTAATGCTACAAAAACCATGAATCCTTATGTTATATGTTCTTAAATCAGGGTCCCATCCACTCGCATACATTTGATTAACGAGACTGTCAACCTTAATCATATCAAACTCTTTGCAGTATCCACTTATCAAGGTATTATAAGTCACAATATCTGGTTGCAACCCAATTCGGTACATATCCACATAAGCCTGAACAGCTGATTTCATTCTCCCCTCTTTGCAATAGGCATTGATGATGATATTCATTGTGAATACATCTGGCAAAAGACCCCTTTGTCTCATCTCCATTTCCAATTCCAATGCTCTTTCTAGTTGCTCAGAGTTGCAAAATGCAGCAATTAGAGAATTGTAAGCGTAGTTGTTAGGCATGAGCCCTTTTCTTATCATCTTTAGCAATATAAAATATCCTTCTTCAACAAGTCCATTCTTACAAAGCCCATCAATGAAAGCAGAAAAAGCAACAGCATCAGGAGCCATCCCTATACTCGTCATCTCTTCCCACAGGCTTTGAGCTTCCATAGCATCTCCTTTTCGAAAATATCCATCCAGAAGCATAGTGAAGGCTTTTGTATTTAAACGGAATCCTTGCTCCATCATCTTATCCATAAGGTCTCTAGCTTCTTGCAGATTTCCCATACTAGATAGACCAAAAAGCAAAGAAGTAGACGTGGAAGCTGAAGGAGTTAGACCAAACTTGACCATTGTATTATAAACTAGAAAAGCTTTCTCATGACACCCTAATCTACCATAAGCAGAAATAAGAGAGTTGAAAGCAACGACAGTAACAGGAATCCCCTTTTCAAGCATACTCTCTAGTAAGTTGAAAGCCTCCTCCACTCTTCCAGCCCAACATAATCGTGCAATTGATATATCAGACAGTGATTTATTTGCATCCATATCCTCTGGAAAACATTCCCACAGAAATCTATCTCCGTCCTCTTCCCTTCCATATTTATAGTGACCTGCAACCAAAGTATTGAAAGTTACGCCATCAGGAGCAACACCAGTGTTCCTCATCCTCTGATAAAGCAAATTTGCTTGACCGATTTCTCTTGCCTTCACATAACCATCCAATAAAGAATTATATGTTACAGTGGTTGGTAAAATGCCAATCTCTTGCATTTCATCAAAAAGTTCCCTGGCTCCAACAACATTACCCTCTTTGCAAAGTGCATGAATAATAGTGCTAAACGTGACGTTACTAGGTTGGCAGCCACTTTCTGCCATGAAATGCATTAAATTCAATGCATGGGAGGTCCACCCTCTAAAGCAAAATTCATTCATCAAAATGTTATAAGCATACACATCTGGTTCACAACCAAATTTCCTAATTACATGTAACAAGCTCTGCCCAATTCCAACACAGCCTCTTCTACAAAAGCCAAGAATCATGACATTACATATAAAATTGTTGGGACATGGTCCCTTCCGTACCATATCCCTAAATAACTTCCACACGCTTCCATAATCACCAACTCTAAGCAATAACTTGAACAAAATGCTAACAGCTGATAAACTTGGCCTAAACCCTACTTCCCTCATTTTATACAAAACCTCCATTGCTTGAGGACACATCTCAGCATTCAGAAACGCCCGCATCAACGAATCAAAAACCAAGACATCTAATTTTCTCTTCATATGCTGATTCCACATAAACTTCACCACCTCATTAGTCCTGAATTGTCCAATTCTCCTAATAACCCACGAAAGTACATCCTGTGCTATTAATCTAAAATTCTCAGCTTCCAATAAATGCGCCGAGATGCAACATGACTTGATGATCCCCTCAGAAGTATCACAAAGGACCAACTTGAAAAATGCAAATGCAGCTAGCCGGTTATCTAAGAATATCAAAATCGTAGCAAGATCATATGGGCAAAACTTACCTGAAAATCTCTCTAACAAGAAACCCTTTCCCAGCTTAATCATTCTTGATAACCCAATGACAAGTTCACGGCTCTCGTTTGAATTAATAAAACAGCTACGAGTGTTTGGTAAGTGCCGAAAAGGCGAAAATTGCTGAAGAAAATGTAATTTACCTTCCTTAAAGATTGAATCTTTACAGCAACTAGAATTAGCAGAAGTGGAGAAAATTGATTGGGAGAAATAGGATTTTAGTGTTCCGAAGGTACCAAAGATTATGGTAGGAAATGGAGCTGGTGAAGGGTAAAGGAAAATGGGGGAGAGAGGAAAGGGAAGAATGTGAGAGGACTTGCGAGTTATGTGCATACGGTGCACAATAGCAGACATTCGGAAGTCACCGAAGCATCCGCCGGAGGTGGGCTTTGACGACTACCGGCTGAAATTAGTTTTGCAGGGTTTAGCTGAACTCTGCTGTCCCTTAAACTCTATGCGTGTTGGGGTTGGGGAGGGGGGGGTACCTTGTCCTTGTGCGTAAGGTCATCTACAACTCAAAACACCAAATTTTGCACCAAATCGCCTATTTGTTCAATAAACAATAAAAAGTACTCCAAATACAAACACCAAATCCAACACCAAATAAGAATATTCTTTAAAAATTCTTCTATCATTCTATTTTTAATTCAGTATTATAAATAATTTAACGTAAATTTAACATTCATATAAATTTAACGTAAGTATTCATTAATTATGAATCTTATTTTATTTTTAATTTTTTGTTCTATAATTTTTTCTTACAACGAAATTAACGAAATTAAAATTTTTATAATGAAATTAACAAAATTAAAATTATTATAACGAAATTAACAAAATTAAAATTATTATAACGAAATTAAAATTTTATTAATATGCTTAAAATGATGATGCATCGGATGAATAGTGATTTGGTGCAATAAATAGTGTTGCACTTATTCATTTTCACCTATTTAGTGTAAGGTTTGGTGCGTGATTGGAGTGAATTTTTGCACCAAATGGGTGTTTTGATGCACCCATTGGAGATGACCTAAATTAGTTTCGTAAAATTACAATATACTCTTTCTTACCGTCGCGAGTCTTAGTACTCGAAATGACACATCCGTCATATTTCGTTAATTAAAATACAAGACGTCGATACAATCAATTACACGTCAACAAATTAATTACTTTTTGCCTTTGGCCTATTCTCCATTATCTTTATTAGTCTTTAAAAAAATACACTTTAACCTATTTCAATTTGGAATAAAAAGTACTATGACATTTTAAGCATAAGAAAGCGTTTATTAAAAATATATAGAATGAAACTACTATTTTACCCTTGATAAAAAATAATGACGCCCTCCATCTTCTTTCCCAACACTACCATTTTCAAACACCACCACCGCCCACCACAACCCTCCTCCTGCCACCGGGTTCAGATCGTCTGACCCTCCCTTTAAAGGGGTATTAAATGATCTGCTGACACATGACACACAGGGGGTGGTGAGGGTGGATGCGGGTGACCCCCATCCAGTCTCACCACTCCCCCTGTGTGTCACGTGGCGGGAGGTCACGAGAGGGGTGAAGCACGCGGGGGTCAGAGGATCTCGCTCCCCCCGCCACCAACCAACAGTCCGATGATGAATGGATACAAGTTGGGTAATTTAATGGACATTCGGCGATTCAAGAAAAAAGAGGCAATCTTCTTTCTCCCTCAAACCAACCATCGCCATACATCAGCTTCTTGCCTAGTGAATGTTACTTTAGTGCTTGTGGAAGATGTTTATTTGAACGTGTGTTTCTGCCTAGTCCGAGCTAGCTTTTAGAGTCATGCATGAAAAATCATATGTCTAAAGTTATAAAATATTAGATTCGTATTTAGGGAGTTGAGACGAAAAATAGCTCGCGGACGTATGGTAGGGAAATGGTAGGTGAAAAATTGACTCAAACAACAAAAAAAAATTTAAGACTAAATGAAAAATGACCAATAAAAAATATAAAACTAGTACGACGAACTTCACCGTACACGAGAAAATATCATTAGGTGGTAGAGCTTTTTGGGATTCTAATGTATTACACTCGAGACAAAACAAAAACTTCTAAATGGATTACTACCCAACATTTTGAAGAATGTCAAATTGCAACATTAAGATACATCATTTAATCATATAATCCAACAAACATCATCAATGTATGCTATTGTATTGTTTAAAGGAAAAGTATGTTATTGTAATATTTTCAATTGACTGCATTAAGTATAACAAGTAATTAATTGCAAAGGCATATTAGCAGCATTGGGTATTGATGAACCTTTATTTTTGTAAAGACAATGCAGAATAAAGAGTAAGATAATCTTTTTTAGGACAGAAACAGCCGTACACAAATAAAAAAAATAGTTATAAATCATTAAATAGAATTAGTTAAATACTTGATCGGATCTTCTAAATCAATGACTGCGTTGTGAACTAGATATAGAAAAAATTGAATGTTCAACCTAAAATTCTTCAAAAGAAAAGATTGAAATCACATGTTATAGCAATGGAGAGAATCTTATATATAAAAAATATATATAAAAAATATAAGATAAAACTATGTACTCACATTGCGAAACGATCTGGTTCCTTCCATACCTTACGCAAACATAGAAACGGAAACAATCTCTTACATAAAAAATGTAGAATAAAACTGCGTACTCAGATCCCAAAACAATTCGACCTCTTCTATACCCTACGCTTCGACCTCTTCTATACCCTATACAAACGCAAACGAAGAAGCCCAGTGCACAAAAAAACGTCTTTTAAGTAATCAAACAACTCACTTCACTCAAAGAGCCAAATAACCAGCGACCGTACTACTTAGATTGCATCAAGAAATAGAACGATAACTAAACCGTTTAAAGTTACTTTCAACCCCATTTGCTGGATTGCATTTTGGGGGTTTTTTTTTTTTTTTGAGGGGGGGGGGGGGGGGGGGGGGGGGGGGGGTTGGAGAGAGCAGGATTGTTAGAAGTGATCACAATACTTTGGCTGTAAAATGAAAAATACTTGTGCCATAATAGCATAATAAAAATTTAATACATGACCCCTGCTAGTGAGCTAGAACAGAATGAAGGTAAACAAACTACAAGTTTCATAATGCTGAAATTGCATCTTGTTTCAAGGACTGACAAAAACAATCACTTCAACATTCAGCCTGAGCTCGATCTGGGAGGTGGAGGAGCAGGAACTATCCCCCACCTCTCTCTAACATCATCCAGATCCTCATGAAAGTGCCTCTCATAATAAACACACATCAGATCGGTGCACCGTGCGCCGGCATTGATGGCCCATGGAAAGTAATGCTGATAAAACAACCTTCTTTGTTTATCAGTGAACCTAACAGTACCTCCTACAACAGACATCAAACACATGGGAAGAAGCATTTGTTCAAACTCTATCACCTTGAGAGCTGATTCACCAATCAAGTTGGTTGGAAGGCCAAATAGGGTGTGCCAGAAGTCATGCACCTCCCGTGCACGCATAGTAACATAAGCCAGCTCATCGCTCTCCATGAATCGCACAGGTGGCCGGTCATCTGGGGAGAAATTCCTAGATCCCATGAATCTCGCGTATGCAGCCCCAAATGTGTTCGAAGGCAGGTCCCACGCATGTCCTACTTGCGTTGACAGCACTCTAGGACGCTCTTCTAGGACAGCTCTGCCTTCTGGACTCCTCTTCATCCTCTCAAGAACCCTTTCAAAAGAAGGTCGCCCTGTTGTTTCTCCCAAAGCAGCTATGAGGTCTGCTCTTCTTGGGTCCAGCAGTGCACCCACAGCCGAACCAACTGCCACCGCGGCTTGCTGCCACCCATTCAGATGTACTCTTGCACCTTGTATCATTGCAATCCTTTGATACTGGCCAAGGCCTAAAACAGACAAATGAATAAAATTAAAACCCCCTTTTTAAAATTTAAATTTAATATAAAACCAAAACGGCATATTTACAAAATGTTCTATTGACTTGACTGCCAAGAGGAAGTCACATCCAAAGATAAACGTGGCTTACAATAGGATGGCAAAACGTGGTTACAGACAACCACTAAAGAGCTATACTACAGTCATACTAAGCTAAGTTTTCTAGCCCAACATAGGGAAAGCAGCAAAACAAAAGAAGCAAAACGATGATAATCCTGGCCAATAAAACCCGATCAATATGGAAAGATGTTTCAAATTTCATGTGCCTTATATGCAGTGATGTATATTCTGAAAATCAACAGAAACAGAATTCTGTAAGAGACAGTTTCATTTGATTGATTGCCGGGAGATTATGATGCTGCTAACATTCAAATGGAAATAAAGAGATTTTCACTAAGATAGGATTTCACTGATCACCGACGAAATCATTAAGAGATTCACAATCTATCACAAGTTTTCAGCAGCTTCGATCCATTCTCGAAAATGAATCTTTGCAAATGTCACAACAGCAAAAAAAAAAAAAAATTCTTTTTCCTGCTTTCTACATCTGGGAGATAGAAAACAACCGCTGAAGAAACTTGAATTTTCATCATTACAATATAGTAAAGTCCAACCCATCAATAAGATTTAAAAAGTAAAAAAAACAAAAACAAAAAACTATAATCAACAACTTTTGAACTACAAAACCCAGCACAAGCTTGGGCAATTCCCTTCTTACACGAACGCAAAACAAAACTGGCATAATCGGAACCACAAAAAGGAGGCAATTCCAAAACTGACGGTCTTCAGGAAGAGAGCCAAAGAGGGAAACAAAAGCAGAACCCATGAATCAAGAACAACGAATAAAATTAGAAAGGGAGACTTTCAGAACAGGGGTCCTAAGAAAAAGAAAAAAACAGAGAGAACTTTAAGCAGAACCCATTAACTTAGATTTCCGTAATGGACAGCTCCATCCTCATTTTCTTTTTCCAGCACGAGTTGCATTTAAGAAACAGAATAGAACTAATACCACATGAAACCTTCGGAAGAACAATATCATAGACCTCCCATATCAATGTACTAAACAAAATTTATCTTTATGTTGAATAGAGCTTATACCCACTAAAAACCACCAAACTAAACACGTCCGAAATTGTGCAAACAGATGGCCATTATTCAGCACACTAAGGCAAAAGGAAAAGGATCTTTTTTACCCATAGAAGCAGCAAAATAAAACTTGCGTGGACAAAACAAACTCGAAAAGTGCACATTCAAAAGGCGGTTGTTTTTATTAGTGACCAATTCCATCATCTGCTCCAATCACAAGTGGAAAGGAAAGGAGTGTTTGGGGTGCAAATCAACTACTAAGTAGGGCAACCATTCGACTTCTCGAACAAATGAACACAAAAATCAGATTAGCAGATATCGACTAGAAGAGGCCAGTCTCAATTTGGACAAAAAAAAAAAAAAAAAACC
>AP025049.1:37324489-37388929 GCA_036186865.1 Eustoma russellianum | reverse complement strand
AAAAAGAAACCACCAAAATTAAGCCACAAACCAACATAAACCCGAATTGACTCCAGGTTCGCATAAAATAAGAGTAACAAGAAAAATCAGCCGAAAAAGCGGCAAGATTTAACTTGGAATCTAAAAATCAACCATCTAAAAACCTAGATCACAATAAATTATACAATTGACACTTATGCAGAAAACATCAGTCAAGAAAAACAGTAAAATTCAGCTCGGAATCAAAAAAGAAAAAAAGAAACCAAGTAACCCTGCACTCGCATCCTACAAATACATCATAAAGCAAACAAAAAAAGGTATGCATAGGGATTGGGATCTACCAAATTTGAGAGAAGCGGCAATAATAGGCAATGGAACAACTACCTCCTTTTGGAATGACCCTTGGCATCCTTGGTACGAAGCACGCTAGTTTGAAGCGAAAATTACACATTCCTGACAATGCTAGAGTGTCTTTTGTCCTAGCCAACAATGATTGGAGAATCCCATTTGGAAGGGGTTGGGACGAGGAGGTGAGAAGATTCAGTATGGAATGTAACCAGGTGCGAAGAAAACATGGTTTGGATGAATGGTGTTGGCTTCCAAGCAATAAGTTCTCTCTCAAAGATGCAGCAAGAGCAATCCAAAACCAGCAGCCCTTAGTTCCCTGTAGGTCTGTTGTCTGGGGTATTCACTCTATTCCACGGTACGCTGTAATCCTTTGGATTGCATGTTGGAATAGAATGAATACCCTAGACAAACTTCATGTTTGGGGCCTTGCAGATTCAAACATTTGTGTCCTTTGCAATGGGGCAATTGAAACTCGAGATCATCTATTTTTTCAGTGTCCCTTTTCTGCTCGAATTTGGGGATATGTCCTCCTCCAGATTCAGTCTACCTTCAGAGGTAGGAACTGGCAGGATATTTTGGACATTTGCAAGGTTTCTCGCAGTTGGCAGTCAAAACTACAACAGAATCTGGCCTGTCTTGGATTTGCTACTTCATTGTATCACATCTGGAGAGAACGTAATAAAAGGATCTTCAGTCATGAAAGAAAAGACTTGTCCATCATCACCAAGGAAATTCTTGACTGTCTTTCCTTCGCGGCAACAAATTGGAGAGGCCAAAAATGCACTAGATTCAACTGGGAGCTTGCGCTGGCGTTAAAGCTCCCAGCGAAAATCTTCACTAAAAACAGAGCGCCACACTAGATTATCCAACCAAACAATTAAATTTACCACCCTGACAATCACACACTTTCCACATTTTGCTGCTCTTTATATATGCTTTCTCTTTTCTTTCCATTTCTGCCGGTTGGTTTTATTTTTCAGGTCAGATTCTGGAGTTACCGTCGAGGGCATCACGTTTTCATGATTATGAAGACCCTATGCTGGATTGTTTGGCGGCACTTCAGGCAGGGAGCACAGAAGAATGACAGTTCAGGGATTTCCATACGCAATTCGAGTGGATTGATGCAGTATCATTTTGTTGCTACCTTCGGGGATTCGTCTCGGGCTAGAATTCGATATGTCTTCTGTTATTTTGTTGTTTGCCACATTTTGTTTGATTATTGGTTAGCAGAATGTACTTACTTGGTCTTGCTTTTGACTGTGGTTATCCTTAACCACTTTTTGCTAAAGGTTGGCACTAGACTAGTATACACATTGTAAGCCACCTTTTCTTTTTGGCTGTGATTCGCTTTCTTCGTCCAGCCTTTTATTCCTCTGTAAATTTGCCGTCTGGCTAGTTATAAAAATTTAAATTACAAAAAAAAAAAACTTAGATTTCCGTAATGGACAGCTCCATCCTCATTTTCTTTTTCCAGCACGAGTTGCATTTAAGAAACAGAATAGAACTAATACCACATGAAACCTTCGGAAGAACAATATCATAGACCACCCATATCAATGTACTAAACAAAATTTATCTTTATGTTGAATAGAGCTTATACCCACTAAAAACCATCAAACTAAACACGTCCGAAATTGTGCAAACAGATGGCCATTATTCAGCACACTAAGGCAAAAGGAAAAGGATCTTTTTTACCCATAGAAGCAGCAAAATAAAACTTGCGTGGACAAAACAAACTCGAAAAGATTTTTATTCTAAGTTTACATCACAAAATCAATACTTTTCTTCGTCTCCTGATCAGATCCGTGATGCTCCAAAACCTTTTATTCATCTCCTGACCAACTCCACAATACTTCTTTTCACTGTTCAACAATATGGTTAAGTGAGTGCATGCAAGCATTTTCATAGTTGCATGCTAACAAGGTAGAAAACTCCAATTCTTAGAAATTCTTCTGTAAATAATCTAATTGTTCATTATGCTCTCACCTGAGTGTGAGGCCTTTTCAGGCAAAGAATTTTTTCAGCAAGTTCTTTGAGAAAGGGTAACCACGCCTATTGGTTAACCAGCCAAATGAAGTACTTGGGTATGCTCTGAGTTGATTAACCGAAAGCTGAGATTTAAGGTTTCCAACTCCTTGGCTTATTACAGTTAAATTTAAAGAGTTAGAGAGATGCCTAAAATGGTTATTTCAAATAGCAAAGCACAAACGCAACCCTTCAGCATATACTTAGGGCACAACCCCTCACGAAAATATATCGCAGAAAGCAAGGACGATCTTCAAACTTAAAAGAATTTCCGTCAAGAAATAGCTCAAACCATAATGGTTTTTAAAATTAACCCCTCTGCCATCACACTGAAAATAAACATAAAGCGATAGAATTTGAATAACAGAATATAAATCCATTTGCAACAAAAAAAACATGTACATCAAAAGCAGGAAAAATTTCAGCAAAGAAAGATGGGTGAAAGATATCCAACATTAATCTGTTCTTCAGTTAATCCAAGTCCCAAGAGGAACATTTTACATCCCCACCTGATGCACTTTATGGATTATACACCAGATTCTTCAGAGAGCTCTCTATAAATCCGAATTTTGTTAGCAAAATGGAAAGACGTTGAGACACAATTTCAATATTTAGGTTGTACCTGATTTTCGACCTCGAAGGTTCTTGATAAAGGAGAATCAGCTGCAGTCGAAAGGGTTATCGGAGGCGAAATCCTAGGTTTTCTCAACAAAAATAATAAAAACCGAGCAATATCTTCTGTGGATGGTCGGCAGAGAAGGGGCGGACCAGAAAGAAATCAAGAGTTTGGTACTTTAAATCGCCAATTTGCAAATAAGAGAGTTTTGGGGAAGAAGAGAGGAAGCCTGGAACACGATTGAAAATCTACTGCTCAAAAAGAAAAACAGAACAAAACCGAACAAAACAAAACAACACGAAGTTGGTGGAACAAAGGGGAATATTAAATGAACCAACGACACGTGACACACAGGGGGTGGTGAGGCTGGGTGGGGGTCATCCGCATCCAGCCTCACCACCCCCTTGTATGCCACGTGGCAGGCGGTCCCAAAGAGGGTGAGGGGTTGGGGGTCAGAGAATCTCGATCGGGAACAAAGGCTAATAACATCGGTGATGTACACATATGTGTAAGACGTTATAGGCGTGTCTTAGTTAGATTGCACATCATGCATTTCATTTTGTGTGTTTCAATTTCTTGATTTTTTGTTTATTATCCTTTCTTTTACTTCTTTGATGCTTGTTATGTCTTTGCTTGCTTTATAGGGGCTATTGGAGTTGTCAAACCTGTTTGGAAGTGTTAGACCAAGAATGGTGAAAAGTGATGAGATTGCTTGAACTTTGTGGACATGTAACTCACTTATACAAACTCCAAATTGGGTCATTCAAAAGCCAAAAATCAAGTTTAGGACGTGAACTAAATTTCTCAAGAAGGACTCATCTTCAAATTCACCTTGTATCCACGGAAAAAGTCTAGTCAACCGAGGGCGTCATTTCTTCCTTAAATCCAGCCATTTGACCCGCTTTGTGTTGCTGGAAATTGCATAAACTTTGTCAAGGCATATCTCGATCATAAAAGCTCTGAATTGAGTCATTCAAAATTCAAACTTCAAGTTCAGCTCGTGAACTAGAAGTCACAAGAAGGATACGTCCTCAGATTCGGCTTCTAGATGGACGATTCACTTGGTCAAACAAAAGGAGGACAAGCTTCCATAAATCTAACCTTTTGTTCAACAAATGAAGACCAAACGTTTTTGACTCCTTTAAGCTGAATACAAAACGTGTGTAATGAAGACTCTTGACCAAGAATGATGTCTTGCATTGTCTTGTTGTCTAGGATAGATGTTTAGTTGCAATTCTTTTCCTATTTATAGGCCATTTTGCATCCTTTGTAAAAATCAGACTTTGAAGAATTCTATTCAAGAACAAGTTGTCCTTTTGGGCACAAAATGTGTTCCTTTTGTTTTCTAGGTTTTGCATAAAAACCTTAGATTAGATCTTTCAAGGCTTGAGCAACCTTGAAGGTGATATTGCCTACGACAAAAATTGAACTATCCACGAGGGTGTAATGCTTGCGTGACAAACGCTGACATCGTTGGTGTGGCTGCCTCAAAACCGTCCCCATCATCATTGGAAGCAAGGGAGTGTTTGACATTTTTGTGCCTAAACCAATGTTGGAGGAGAAGGTAGAGTTAAAGGGAAGATCCGTCAATAATCCGCAGGCTTGTGCTTGTATCAATCGGATGAGATCCTAGGAGACTAAAAGTCAGGCAGAAAATGAGGTCTCCAATCACGCGTCGCCACGTGTACAAAAGCAAGGGGTGCTATAATTTTTTTTTAAAAAAAACTGATTTTGTACATGTGGCGACACGTGATTGGAGGCCTCATATTCTGCCTCACTTTTAGCCTCCTATGATCTCATCCGTAATAACATTGGCCTGGTATGCGTGAGGAGTTTTGTGGGGGATGAGATCACCTCACCCCATTTTCTCTCGCTCCACGCGTGACCGCACAACACATGGCAGCAAGGGGGGTGGTGAGGCTAGATGCGGGTGACCCTTATCTAGCCTCACCACCCCTTTGCTGCCACGTGTTGTGCGGTCACGCTCACTGCACGGGTTTGCGGTAAGGGGATCCTATCCCGTTTTGTGGAGGCCAAACTCTCTAAATTAATTAGGTCGGATACATTGTCTTCGTCATTAATGAATCAGTTAACAGTATTGTACATACAATACGCGTGTCTTGGTTCGAACAAATGTCTTTATAAATCAATGTCCTAAATCGGTGCAAAACACAAAACGAGGTTTGTTTTTCTAAAAAAAATGTCTGCGCACACACAGAAAAAAATTATCTAATCGGAAACTTTCTCCGCCCTCAGTTTAAAACGATCGGAGTCTTCGAATACTAGTTTATCAAGGTAAATATTTTTTAAAATTTTCAAACTTGATTTTGGAGCACAACTTTTTAGATTTTCTTTTATCTCAATTTAAAATTCGAATGTCATTGCGCTCAAATTAAACTCGAACAAAATTTGAATTCATTCAAACAAAATTAAAAATAAGTTTTGTTCTAACAATTGTATATACAAATTAAATACATTCATTTTAATGATATTATTAAATTATTATAATTTTTTAAAATAAACAACTATTATAATTCTAATAATTGTCAGTTATCATATCAAATTTGTTGTTTGTATCTAACAAATATATTGATATAACGGAAGAAAACTATAGAGAGAATTTAGATACCAAAACCGGCTATACATCTCCAGCCCTTGGTTAATCATGGTAGATTTTAACATCACCCAAAATAGACATGTGAAAACAAGTAGGAAAAATGTGGATATCAATGCCATCAAGAAGTTCATAGAATGAGTTAAAGACTTAAATATAGTTAATATGTCTTCTAGAAGATTTGAATATGCCTGGTCCAACGGTGAGGGTAAAAGGGTGTATATCAAGATAGACCATACGTTCTGCAATGAGCAATGAAAAAAATCTATTTCACCATTTTCAATTAGACTACGAGGCCTCCATTTCTTCAAACCACTCACCGGGTGTCCTTACCATCTAAGATAACCTAAAGTTTGGGCCCAACCCCTTTAACTTCATGAAGAGATGGATGAGACATCCTGATTTCTAAGACATACTTAAGGAGATCTGGAAAGAACCAATTGATGATGATCTCTTGGTCCGATAGGTAAGGACGCTTAGAAGACTGAAGGAGCCCCTTATGAAATTACATAAAGATAAAATTAGTGATATTACAGGTAGAATGGAGCTTGCCAGAACCCAATTAGAGTTTGTCCAAGCTGAATTAGTTAAAGACCCCTGCAAAATATAACTACAGGATGAGGAAAAAAGAGTTAGACGAATCTACCTTAATTTCTTATCTTTTGAAGAAACTTTCTTCAAAGAGAAGTCTAAGATTAATAGAATGAAAGAATGTGATAAAAACATAAAGTTCTTTTATAGAACTGTCAAGGTCCAGAATGCTAGGAACCAAAACTTCAATCTGCAAAATAAAGAAGGGATCATGATTGAAGAATATAGATTAGTCCAGGATATGACAATATAATAGACTTATTTAAGAAACTTTTCAATGATCCATGTCCCTCTAGTATACTTAACCAACAATGGAGTGGTAAAACACTTGCTGAAGACCAAAACCTCACCCTAGCCCTAAGGTCATGTTCTTCCTAAAATCTAGTAGTTCACCTGGACTAGATGGTTTTACTGTAGAACTTTTCAAAGGAAATTGGTCCTTAGTGGGTAAGAAATTTACCCAGGCAGTCGAATTTTTCTTTAGTAGTAACTTGATGTACTACTCTATAAACACCACAATCATCTCCTTGATTCCTAAAAAGTCAACCCAAACAACATTAAACAGTTCAGACACATTTCATGTTGTAACGTGACCTATAAAGTATATTCAAGATCTTAGCAAATATATTAAAGCCACTACTTCCCCTTTTGATAGGTGAAAATCAACCTGCTTTTGTAAAAGGCAAAACTATACAAAATAATGCACTCCTTCTGCATGAATTGGTAAAAGATTATAAAAAGAGCCATAGGGCCTAAGTGTTGTGCAATTAACGGAGACATTATGAAGGCATTTGATACAGTTAGTTGGCCATACTTGATGATAATCATACAAAAAATGTATTTGTTCCAGCAATACTTAAACTGGATTTACCTATGTATACATATAGCATCTTTCTCTATAAACATGATCGGTGTCTTAAATGGTAATTTCAGTTCCTCTGGAGGACTTAGGAAGGGGACCCTCTCCGCTCAAGCTTGTTTGTTTTTATTGTAGAAGGATTCACCCAACTACTGAAGATGATAACACCCAACTTAAATTTCAGCTACCAGCCTAAGTGTGAACACTTAAGTCTCTCATTCATTACCTTTGCAGATGACCTTTTCATCCTATCAAAGACAGACACTCAATCCATTAAAGTAATCAAAGAAACACTGGATGAGTTCTAAGCTCTCACATGTTTGCACCTAAACCTGTTAAAATGTGAGATGTTTACCTCTAGCATATGCTCTCAGCTGAGGGAGTCTGTTGCACACATACTAGGCATGTCTTTAGGTAGTTCTCTTGTTAGGTATCTAGGTGTTCCAATTGTTTTTGGTAAGCTCTCCTATTCAGATTGTGAAACACTCTTGGACAGGCTAACAAATAATGTTCAAAGCTAGATGATAAAAAACTTTTCATATGGAAAAAAACTGCAACTAATAAACTCAGTTCTCATGGTTGTCTGTAGGTTTTGTACTGCATCATATTTTCTGTATGGAAAAATCATAAATGAAGTAGAAAAAATCCTTAAGAGTTTCATGTGAGGGGGAGTGTGGGGGGGGGGCGTGTAAGGCAAAAGTGAAGTGGTCAACTATTTGTGAGGATTAGACATTCATGACTTAGGGCTGGTTAATAATACTCACATCATGAAAGGTATTTGAAACATCTGTGAGCATAAGGAAGGCTTATGGATGGAATAGGTGCATACGGTAATATTAAATAGGAATTTTTTATGGAAGACCAAATCAAGACCCTTGGTCTCTTGGTCGTGGAAAAGATTGCTAGGGATACGGGACAAAAATGCTAACTGTGTGGAAAAGAAAATTGGGAATGGGCTCACCACGTCCTTTTGGCATGACCTCTGGCACCCATAGAGAATGTTAAGTGCTGGCTACCCGGAGTTGAGGAGAAAACTTCCTATTAAGGATGATGCAACAGTCTCGATAGTATTAGAAGGGAGGACCTGGAGATTACCCTATAACAAAGGGTGGGATAACCAAGTGATGCAATTTAGCTTAGCCTGCAATAGCTCAAGCCTCAAACAAGGAGAGGATTGTTAGATTTGGAAAACAAGCTCCAAATCTTTTGTTAAACAAGCCACAAAGTCTCTCCAGCCTACACTACCTCTGGTAGATTGGAAAAACGTTGTCTAGTTCAAGCACTTTCTTCTACGATATGCATTCATTTTATGGCTTACATGTTGGAAGAGAATGAGTATAATAGATAAACTTTTACATTAGGGATTGATACAATCTAATTTATGCTTTTTATCTTGCAGGTTTAAGGAAAATCATGAACATCTTTTTTTTTCCAGTGCCAGTATCCAGCCAAAGTATGGTGAGCAGTTCTCAAACAAATGAAATGCACAGATAGGATATTAGACTGGCAGACCATCATAAACTAACTCAACTCAAACAACCATTGGAGATCAAAATTTCAAAAGCATATTGTCCACCTTGGATTTTCAGCTATATTATACCACTTATGGAGAGAAAGAAATAATAGATTTCATCATCTGCTGGCCAAAGTTCAAGACACAGTCCTAAAAGAGGTGTTACAAAACATATCCTATACAGTGGACTCTTGGAGCAATTAAAATTTCACAAAATTCAAGTGGAAACTTGCTCTCAACGTAGATGTTTTCAACAAAGTTCTCTCAAAACCAGGTTTTAGTAGACATTTATAAAAGACTTATAGATGTGGAACACTACTATAGTCGTCACATTTATCTCTGAGCATTGCTATTATTTTTACTTCCTATGGGTGTAAATAATACGCATACAACCATCTATCACTTTCACAACATATCCCTATTATCATGGCATTTATGCAGGTAGAGCCGGAGGTCTCACTGGAAGCAGACTCTCTATCTTTTGGGGTAGAGGTATTGTCTGCCTACCACTTACCCTCCCCAGACCCTGACGATAGCTTTTGCTGTCGTTGGGATATACTGGGTACGAATGATGATGATGATGAACCATCTATCACTTTCACCTAAGGCTGTAAATGAACCAAACCGTTCGGTTGTTTGGTTCGTTTGGTTCGAGCTCGAGCTCGAGCTCGGTTCGGATAAAAGGTTAATGAACAGAGTTTGAACACCTTTTTCTGTTCGAGCTCGGTAAGTGACACCGTTCGTTTAAGTTGTTCGGCTCGTTAATGTTGTTCGTTAAGTTAAATGAACCAAGCTTGAACAAGTAAATATGTTCGTTTAAATA
The DNA here is from genome assembly GCA_036186865.1 of Eustoma russellianum. Lineage (NCBI taxonomy): Eukaryota > Viridiplantae > Streptophyta > Magnoliopsida > Gentianales > Gentianaceae > Eustoma > Eustoma russellianum. The sequence continues at coordinate 37,379,561 of AP025049.1, read as the reverse complement.
AACGAACAAGCTCGGCTCGTTCGCTAAGTTAAACGAACAGAGCTTGAACAACGCAATGCTCGGCCCGTTCGGCTCGTTTACAACCCTATTCACCCCTCTTTCACTCAAGCTGCTGCAGGTTTTCTTTTTGTTACCGATCTTCCTAGTGGCTGTACCCCTCAGGGTTTCAAGTTGATAGGCTCAATACATTTCACTTTTACTGGAAGGATTTTGTTGACTCAATGTGGTTAGCTTAGAACTTTATGTATTTTGTACGAGCTTGACTTATGTTGCCTTTTTAAGGCAACCTTTTCTAAAGGTTGACATTAGCTTTTAGATAGATTGGTGCAAGCCATCTATATTTAAAATAGGTTGAGCTTCATGTTGCTATTTTAAGCAACTTTTCTTATAATTTCCCGTGTAATTAATATTTAAATTTAAAAATTAAAGAGAGCACGGCTTAACTGGTGAGTTTTTTGTGAAGTGAAATTATCAAGTGGCCAGAATATGTGAAATCGAAGCTTTGAGCACTATACCTATGTTTGATGTAAGGCGTCGATTCATGCACAAGAAAGCTGTATATGAGGGCAGCAAATAACCTCATTTGCACCCTTTAGTAGGTGATCAATAATCATGAGAGATACCATCTAGGAGTATTGAGCTTTGGCATGTTGTTCGAACCGAACAGTTCGCGAAGTGTTCGAGTTTGATTCATATTCAATTCGAGTTCGTTCGTTAATTTTACTTAAACGAGCCGAATTTAAACACCTATTTGGGTTCGTTTAGTTAAACGAGAACAGTTTTGCTCGTTTAAACAGTTATAGGGTTATCAAGCCGAACTCGAACCAATTTTAAAGCTCGTTTAGCTAAACGAACCGAGCCAAAAGTTAGTTTAACTAAACGAATCCGAATTAGAAAACATAGTATTCGGCTCGGCTCGGTTTATTAACGCTCCTAATTGAACTGTTGAACGCATTGCTGCGGCTTATGGACCAAATGGGCGCACGCCGGGCAACCATTCAGTTTAGTTTATGATAGGCTAACTTTTATCTTCCAGCAATTTTATGGAGAAAATTGTACTCATCTTATTTAGGGGTGGCAATTTCAGACACGATACGAAACACGATCCGAACCTGACACGAATTTTCGCGGGTATGGGTATGACCTTGGCGGGTTTCGTGTATAAATCGGGTAGGACCTGAAAGATACCCGCCAATGACGGGTCGTGTCCGGGTATACCTGCGGGTACCCGTTTAAACCTATTTATACACGAAATTAAAAAAATGTATTTTAAATAAAATTTATAATTAATAAAATAAAAAATAAATTTTTCCAAAAAAAAAGACTACCGCGCTACTAAGTAACTCTGTTCGGTTCCCCCTTCCTCCATTTCCAAATCCCATTTCTTTAATCTATTATTGCAGAGTCAAGTGATTTGAGTTTGGAGGACCTCAATCATTTTAATATTTAACATTTGGTTGTGTACTTATTGTTGTTTCATACATTGTATCAATAGTCGTTTAAGTACATGAAACCTGAAAAATACACGAAACCTGAAAATACCTGAAAAGTACATGAAATGACATGTAAATAACTTGAAATATTTGTACTTGTCAAGTTCGTGGGTATACCCGATACACGACACGAAACCTGACATGTACGGGTTTGGGTATCTACATCCATACACGCGAAGCAAACGGGTAAGGTATAGGTATGGCATTTTGATACACGAAACCCGAAAAACACGAAACTCGAAACACGATACACTGCCTTGACTTAATTTTCTAGAAATTGGTCGTTGAAATACGAGTGAAGGAATATGTAATGGAGCCAATGAGGCCTTGACAAGTGGTTAAAATTGAAGTTCTAGTATCAAGATGTCAAAACAACCACAACTATGTCGAGTATATTTTAACGACAGCAAAAGCTATCGCTAGGGTGTACCGGTATGTCTGTTGCAAATCGCGCAAGTGCAATGGTTTTTTTTCCACTTTATTATTGAATAATTGTTTGTTATTCACATTGTATGATCATGTATTAACAATGGTTTATTCTCAATTACATGATGACTTCATGTAAGGGAAAAAAGGGGGTGGGGGTGGGTGGGTGGAAGCAAAGACAGTAATGGGCATATTTGTTTGGTCTGGAAATTCTTACAACCATAGTGAAAAGGTTTGAGAAACGAATATTTTCTTATGACGTACAAAGTAGATTGAATTGCAAATTCTTATTTATGCAGAGGTGTAATAGTTTATTCCAACCATATTATCACATTGACTTAGAGGCTTCCACCTATAACGAAGTATAGAAGGTCGAATGTACGCAACTATACATATGCGTTAGAAACATATAGAGGTTGTTCCCAGTGATCCGTAATGAAAATTGTGTTAAGCTGTGCCGATCAACTGCTACTTCACAATATAATAAGCGCAACTAATTTACAAGTTATTTTGTTTTGTTCCATCATATTCCAAAATACTAAAATTATAAAGTATGCAATCGTATATTCATATAAAATTTTAAAATGTGTTCTTTAGTATGCAATAGTTTACATTTACCTCGACACTATAATGGTGTTCTGTTCGCACATTTCTTATGTGTTTTGTTATGACAAAAAAAGAAAAAATCAATTTGAAGTATTTAGAAAGACATAGTTTGATACATGTTATAGACGCGAGCCTCTATGACAATGCGTAATGTTGTTGTAGAAATACATAACTTTATTCTCGATTTTGTTTTTGAAGATGAGAATTGTAAGACCACTGGTAATAGAATCCAAACGGCGCCTAACTTTGTAGACTTATGTTTGAAGACTAATGCCCAGGTCAATATTTTTGGTTTTTGGTAAATGGTCATATTCATGTCATATTTCTTAAGCTTTAGACTTGTCCAGTTTGACCCCTTCTTCATTTTTTCCTCATTGTAAATATCATAAACCTAAAAAGCACACGATCAAATCAATCGTAGCAAAAATAAAACATCTATAAGATGTCAAAATCAATCACACAATACATCATAGAGATGATTTGACATAATATGCTATAATGACCTACATAAAACCCATCGAGTTAGATGTACACAGGAGAACCAAAAGCACAAGAAGAATACTTCGCAAATACCTAGGATTCAATATGTAACATACCAATGATTGGGAGCTACTTAACGTAAACATATATATCTAAGTATTGGAAATTTGCATGGAATCTAAAAATAGTATTGGACTCGGCTAAAAAGATTCAGGTGGCGTTTGGTTGGAACTTGTGAATCGGAATTAGAATTGGAATGGGTATGATAGGGAATGGGTTTGGAGGATATGGGTTTAGGGTTAAAAGTGATAGTTGTTTGGTATTAAAATGGGAATGGAAATAGTGACCGGCAGGAATAGTGGTCGCCGGCGGCGGCGGACCGGTGGCCGGCGGCGGCGGATTGGCGGCGGACGGTGGCGGTCCGCCGGCGGCCGGCGGCTGTGGCCGGTGCCGTTGACCGGCGTTGACCGGCGGCTCCCCATTCCCCCAATTTGATAGATAAGAGGGTCTAGTATATCAAAAAACGATATCCATTACCAAATAGTTGGATATCAAAATGAAATTCATTCCCCCATTTACCCCAAACAAACAGCTGGAATGGGTTTGGAGGCCTCCAAACCCATTCCCTCATTCCCATTCCCCCCAACCAAACGCCACCTCAGTGTGTATTCCACCATAAAAGCATCCTGCTTGACCCCTTCTTCTTTTAGAATGGTTGAATCCTCAACCTCAAAGATCTTTATTGCCTATTTGATAGAGAATGTAATAAATGTATGTACTCAACAAATCTAGAAAGAGTTTAAATTCAATTCATTAAAAAGATTCAAAATCACATATTACATACATTCGAAGTGTTTGTTATTACAATACCATGATACTTTTTCTATAAGGGTATGCTCATTCCTACTGACAAAGATTGGCTGGTTCTTTAGTTTTACTCATGTTGGTTTCAACCTTGAACTAGTTCATATGCAACTGAAATAGTATGTGAATTTGGGCTAAAAGTAAATCATTCATTGATTAATTATTTACCAATTTGATATTTAATTTTTTTGTTTAAAAAATATTGTTATAGTTGATTTTTTAATATTGTATAATTTGAAATATGCTAAAAAAATCAATTATAACAATATTTGTGACGGATAGATTACCTGGCCATGTAATGAACGTATTTTTAAAAGAAATGATGACATACTAAGCCTCCAATGCGACAAAAGCAAAGCTAACATGTATGCACACTTGGAGCAAAAGGTGAAATCTTTCATCTTGGGAGTTCTCACCGTTCCAACCCCAAAAAGCATGCGTAGAGGATGTAAATCAGGAGCCTAGCGACCTCCTAACTTGGGTTAGATAATTTGACATATGAGCGGTTCCCCCAACCCGCGCCCCCATCCCCCGCATGCCCCTTCGCTCCCCTTCAAGCTGCTAAAGTTCTATATTTCCGCCATTTGTATTTTGTTCTAGTTATTCTATATGTATTACTCTCTGTGTTCTGAAATTTTTTTTAGTTTGATTTAAATATTGAAGTCGTGACAATATTTTTAGAACGAAATGAGTATTTAAATTTATTGCATGTTATCCAGCACCACCAATTCGGCGCATTTCTTTGAGCTCTGCTCTTATTAATAAATAATGGTTAGTGTTTTTTGTGGATCATTACTGATGAAGCCGGATCTTCACCAAGGGTCAAAGATGACCTCAAATAAACGTCGTCAGTTAACTTGTAGAGTTGTTAACTGTCTTTGAAGAGTGCAGTTGGAATAGCTACCTGAATGTCCTGCACAAGGAAGCAAAAATCAGAGGTCCCGGAGGGATGACCCCGGGTAAAACCCTCCGACGCTCAAGTCAGTTTGAGCCATTTCTCACTGAAAATGTATTTTTTGTGTATGGAGTTAGAAAATTCTCACAGTTATTGGCTGAGGAGAAGATTCAGTGTATTAGCTCCAAGTTGTATGAAGATTGGATTTTGGATTTCGGATCCCTCTTTTGATCTGTATTGGTTTGCTTTTATCAGCTGTTTCCCGCCCCTGGCCTCTGATAGCAGATGAGATGTTTGCTTGGGGCAGAAAGCCTAGGACGCTGTAGGTCTGCTGATGTGACTGGTAGACCGGCTGATGTGACTAATAGGTCTGAAGGAATGACCTTGGAGTGTACAAGCTGAATAGCCAGCTGTAGTCACTATATTTGAATTGCACTTCTGCCTGATGGTTTCACGATGTAACGCTGTGCTTGATTCCTTCGCTGAAGTGCCCAACCAAGCTTCGCCGAAGCGCAAGATCAAGTCTTGCTGAAGTGCAACGTTGAATCTAGCTGAAGTGGTCTGAAGTGCGGCACTTGGGCTGAAGCTGAAGTTGAAGTTGTTGCCGAGGTACAAACCTTGGCATATTCTTCGATTATATAATGAATGTCATGCAGCCCCACTGAAGTGCGGTCAAGGCTGAACGGCAATGCTTGGGTGCTGAACTGCATGAGTTGTACCATTGACTGTTGTTGACTAACAGACGATTAATTCTGGTTTATCAATTACAGTATAAAGTTTTCATTGCATTGCGATCACGAAATTATAAAACAACAATAATCATATCTAGTATATTTCAACAAAATCGATCACGAAATTATAATGAAACTTAATAACAGATAGTGTCAGTGTAGCGCCCCGCTCCCGAACCCTAGTATCGAGAACGGTGCACCCGCCGTACCTCACTGAGGAGAATACAAAGCGTCGAATCAATTTCCAACATGTCCAAAAGACGTAGAAATTTTTCGCGCGGAAACGAAATACCATAACATAAAGTTCCTTGATAAACAAAATTCCTTCTCACAATAATAGTCAAATCCTGACAATAACATGGGTCTGAAAATCTAATAAGGTAATGTCTGGTGAGATCTCACTAAGATAAAGACAAACAGTCGCAAGGTCTTCTTATAACCTAAGCGCGACCATCAGTCTGCCCACTCCACTGTGTCAGCCCCGTCCTCAACAAAGACGTAGTCGTAAGTCTCTTCCTGCTCACCTGGTGGGGGGGGGGGAAGTAGGGGTGAGTGACTGGGAAATCACTCAGTAGGCACCTGCCTCCAAGTAGTACAAGACGAGCATCCAAAAATGATATAACACATAGCACGTAAAACATGATAGCACATAAGCATGTGAATGCGGAAAAGTAATTCACTCCAGATAAAAATGCGCAACAACGTGATGCATGTCCTATTATGCATGTCACACGCAACAATATCATGTCACACAAGATGCCGACATCTCCACCGTGCAATGCATGAACCCGGGTCCTACTGAGTGGCTGTAGGTCGTACACCCCACAGTCACCATACTGAGCGTGCGTGGCCGCGCCTCCGCACACCATCCTGAGTGTCGTGGCCCCGCCACCGTACACCATCCTGAGCGCCCGTGACCCGTACGTCACGACCCGCCATCATGCAATGCACGTGCCATGAATGCAAACAACACAATCGTCTGAGGCCCCTGGCCCATCCTTACCATCCTCCGGCTCTCAAATCTAGGTTCCTTTATTATCCGAGTGATGATCTAAGGTTGTCTGATGGTAAAATTATTTTTCAATGGCTTGTATATATTTATTGTGTATTTTCTATATTTTTCCTTATTTTTCCTTAATTTATTTCTATTTATTACTTAATTATCCTAATTAGATAATTTATCACAAATACTGAAATTTAGTGAAATAAGTTACTTTCAGTATTTTATAATTTCTGGAATTTATTTATAATTTTCTGATATTTATTTATATTTTTTTCTATAATTATTACTATTCTAAATTAATTAAAACTTATTTACTAAACTTTCAGAAATTATAGAAATTAAGAGTAATGGTTAATTGAGCAATTGTGCTGGCCCCTTTTTGCCAGCCCTGTTTTGCGTTCTGGTCTGGGTCCGGCCCGCGTCCGGCCTGCACCTATTTTTTTTTTATTTTCGTCGAGTTTGGGCCGGCTGGCGTTTGGTCCGGTCCGCTGGCCATCCGGCCCGGCCCGCTACCAAGCCTGCCCTTTTTTTTTTTTTTATATATATACATATCCTATTGGGCCTCCCTGAAGCAGCCAGCCCGTCTGGAACCGGTCTGCACAGCAACCGGGCTTCGGCCCTTTGTTATATAATTTTTTTTTTTTTTTAATATGCGTCTGGAACATTCAGGAGGCGCGTGGAGCCCCTGTCGCGCGCGTGAAGCCACGCGCGTCCACTTCCGGCGGCGCGTGCAGTGCACCGGCGACCTCCGGCGATTGTTTTCCGACCCCGATCTATATTTTTGCCTATTTCCAGTCTATAGGAACCTATTATAAGGCCAAAATAAAAATGAAAATCTATAATCTTGCAAGAGTTTCACTATTTTGATTATCAAATTTTTCCCTAAAACCATAAAACTCAAGCACGCAAAGACACACGCAGTTGCACGCATACCACAGTATTCAAGTCGTCATTCTTTTCGCAGATCAAACAGCATGCTATAGATTTCAACAATTAAAAACAACAAAACACGTAATATATCACCAAAGCATGCTTGAATTGACACCAATTGAAGGGGGAAAAGGGTACCTACCTATTTGCAGACAAATTGCGCGATTGGAGATAAACCCGGTTGCCTTTTCTCTTTCTCTTCTTCTTCTCCCTTCTCCCTTCTCTCTTCTTCCTTGCTCCATTTCTCTCGTCCCTGTTTGCTCTCCCCTTCTCTTTACTATTATCTTTTTTTTTTTTTATAATTGTGGTTGTTTATGGTGTGGGCCCCATTTTCCCCATTTGTTGCCATCAGTTGACCGAAATGTTGGGGGGGAAAAACGTTATCCCCCCATCGTGCCTTATTTTATTTTTTTTTTTTTAATTTTTTTTTTCTATTTTAACTTTAGTTTGTCTTTATCCTTTACCTTATTTATGTTTTTTTTTATTCTTATTTTAAATTTGTTTATTCTTATCCCCATTATTTCTTCAAATTCCACTATTATCATTGTCCCCTTTTTTTTTTTTTTTTCTTTCATGCCCAACTTCTATTCATTTCCAATACACTTTTAGCATTCACACAATAGTTATAAATTTCTTGAACATAACGAGTTGTTATGATTAATCCAATTAACGACTATCTAGTTTTATTATTATTATTATTATTACACATAACGACTACTTCAAAAAAAATTCCGGATATAACATCCTACCCTCCTTACAAGAAGTTTCGTCCTCGAAACTTGGGTACCTTAATCGAAGGGGTGCGACTATCTCTCTCATATTTTCTCCTCGGGCTCCAAGTCACCCGCGCTCCGTATGGTTGCTCTATTGTACCCTGACATAAGGGGTAATTTTGTTCCTTAGCTCTTGGTCTTTGCGGTTTATAATCCGAGTAGGGTCTCCTCATACCATGCATTTGGTCGGATCCTTAATGGTTGTGCATCAAGCGCATGATTCGGATCCGGAACGTATCTCTTTAGCAGCCAAGAAAAAAAAGAAAGAAAAGAGAAAAAAAAAACACACATGCTGTGTACCCGAGCCAATGCAGGGGCGACCCAACCCGTAAGCCAATGTATTAACTCTCTCGGGGTACCCCGTATAGACCAACGTAACGAGGCCTCAACTTACCTTCAGGCCCTAATCGTGCAACCTCCTTCATGGGCAATACTTCCAAGCAGACCTTTCCTTCGACTGTAAGTTCCCGAGGACGCCTCTTCAAATCTACCCACCTTTTACTTCTATCTTGAGCAACCTTAAGTCTTTCCCGAATCATCTCTATCCTTCCTTGATCTGCTTAATCAGCTCCGAACCAGTGATGGCATGCTTTTCCAACTTCACTCCAATGGGTAGGGAACTCTGCTCTTACGCCCATAGAGCGCCTCAAAAGGGTGCCATGCCATTAGCGCTATGATGACTATTGTTGTAAGAGAACTCAATCAACTAGATTACCCATCCCAGTTTTCCTTGAAATCGATGGCGCAAGTTCTCAGCATGTTATCCAACGCGTGTATCGTCTTCTTTAACTGCTCATCTGTTTTGGGATGGAATGCAGTGTTCAAACGTAGTGTCGTCCGTTACTCATATCAGCATACTCAAGTTCTAATATGTGTTATTGTTTTAGTGGTTAGGTTGTTGAACACGTTTGGTTACACAAATGATAAGTCGTGTATCCTTATTTTTTAAACGTAGGTATGACTTACGTATCATACGTAGCTCATGCATTCACAACCGTCATCTGCACCTTGTCACCTGTATTATGTTTCTTTCGTTTGTTAGTTGAGTTTCACGCGATACACGCGTTATGCGCGTTTATTTTATCTTTGTTTATCGTGATCTCTCTTTTGTACTTATGTTAGTCGTTACTTTTTTTTTTTTTTTTATGCACACTACATTTTCCGCATTAGAGTCGATCTATATTTTGTACAAATATTGTTATATTATTCCGAAGGAAGTACATAAATGCGTTTTTTTTTTAATAGTGTAAATATATAATTTATTTAGATGTTTAAGTACCTTAAATATATATGTGTATATATATATATGTAAATATATGCATGCGTGTGTATATATATATATCGACATATATTATTGTTTATTCTTTTCATATGTCATGTTATTAAATCATTTATACCTTGATCTATTATTATGATGTCATGCATTCTATGTCATTCGTATCTCGTAATTAGCATGCTTCACTTCAATTGTGTATGTTAATGATTTGTTTATAACTTGTAAATGTGTGTCTATATCGTAACCCATGTCTTGTATCAAAGTATTTGCGTTACTATATTCCTTGTAATTATACAGTTTGTTATTGTTATATACTATGTGTTTATTACTCTTTTGTTGTATTAGTTACGTCGTGGTGTCATGGATATAGTTGTGTGCATATTTCCGCATATTACTTAGCATCGTTTAATTTCTTTTGTTTCGTGTATCTGTTCGTATGTTTTCTTAAATCGATTTATTTACTCTATAGTGTTAATGTGGTAACATTTTGTGTTTGTCTATATGTCCCTTTGCAAGAGACTCAGTGCCCTTTTTTTTTTTTTTAACCATTAACATTTACTTATAATCTTGACTTATCGTATATTCTTCATCCGTTTGTAACTTCTATGTTCTTGTTCGTATTCTATCTACATCGTGATCTTTTACATGTTGCTTCATATATTCATGTTGGTCACTTCATACGTATAGGTATATGTATATATCAAACATTTATTATTTGTCTTTAGCATTTATACTGTTTTTGTGTGCTGATAACTTTGTATGGACTATGAGTTTGTTGGTCCATTACATCCCACAGAGTTACACCATGGTAAGGGTGTACACATTCTAGTGGTTAGTATATCTGGTACTTATTATCCTTATGTTAGTATGTTACAACAAGCTGATACTTTTTCTTTATATATATAGTGGTCAATGTCATTAAATATATATATATGTATATATATATTATTTTATTTTTGCACTTTTGTGGTGTCTATGGTTCATGTTGTATTTGAATTAGTACATTGTATTAGGCCATGGAGTTATAGCCTATGATGATGGGAACAAAAAAAAAAACTATTGGTTTTGCAGATGTGACTGCGATTTTTTTTTTTTTTTTACTATTAATTATTCAGGTTATTTTGTTTGTATGTCATGGTAATTTATTATTTTTTTTTTGTGCATAAGCATGTGGTGCGTTATGCGGAGTTTGTGCACCTGAATTTTATTTGGTGGTTATATATAATTTGTTGAGTTATGTTGATGTACATTCATAATTCATTAGGATATCCATTGCATCCTTTTTGTTTGTACTGTGTTATATCTCTTTGTGCGGTTGGATTCTGTATAGTTAATGGTATCGTATGTATTTGACATGTGGAAAATATGTCATTACGGAATGTTGTATTAACCAGTGTGTGTATATATACTTATGAGTAAAATTGGGTATTATAGTATTGTATTTAGGTGTCCACTCTTATGAACTTGAGTGGCTTACGAAGAAGACGCTTCTACTGCACAACTCTGGTCATCACGTGGATCCAGGCACCGATCATTGCTTCTTAGTATGCTGTTCCTGATTTGGTCGTTACGGTGGTGTCGACCTCCGCTCAGTGACCTCTTTCGTAAAACATTTCGGTTGTCGCATTGATATTCGCATAGTCCCCCTCACTGACCATAGTGCGGCATCCACATTGAGCACTTGGTAATGTGGCATCCACACTGAGCACTTTGTGGCGGTAGTGGCCCTGCACTACTTCGTGGTTGTACTTTCGTCACGAGCGGTCTTGTGATTAGTAGCGGCCATGTCACATATTTATGCTTTCCAGCGAAAGATCCCTCTACACATTGGATTCCAGATGCCATGCATTTCTTTGTAGTAGAACTTCAGATCCGGTGGCGCCGGCGTCGGGAGACGCTAGTTCAACGGCCACTGACACTACACAGCCTACAGTTGCTGTTGTGCTAAAGTGGTGGCCATATTGTCGGTCAATGCTTGGAGGCTGATTCCCTGGTCCTGGTGTCGTTATCATAACCACCGTCGCCTCCTTGGTCAGATTTTTTTTTTTTTTTTTTTGATGCAACGGCATTTTCTTGGATTTCGTGCAACCCTTGACGAGAATATGGATTGACAGGAGTAATAGAAGAATTTGAGCATTTAGGGTGCTCACGTGGTAGTTCTGGGGTACAACGGTAATGGAATAAAGAAAGCTCACCAACGACACACACCTCCCATAACCCGATCATGGCTTAGGTCTACTTCATTTATTAGGGTATACTAGTTATTTTTAGGGGAAGATCGTCACTTATGTCTAGGTGATCTAGTTAATCCTGCGTTTCCGAGGCGGATCTGAAGCCTCAGCTCTGATACCACCTGTAGCGCCCCGCTCCCGAACCCTAGTATCGAGAACGGTGCACCCGCCGTACCTCACTGAGGAGAATACAAAGCGTCGAATCAATTTCCAACATGTCCAAAAGACGTAGAAATTTTTCGCGCGGAAACGAAATACCATAACATAAAGTTCCTTGATAAACAAAATTCCTTCTCACAATAATAGTCAAATCCTGACAATAACATGGGTCTGAAAATCTAATAAGGTAATGTCTGGTGAGATCTCACTAAGATAAAGACAAACAGTCGCAAGGTCTTCTTATAACCTAAGCGCGACCATCAGTCTGCCCACTCCACTGTGTCAGCCCCGTCCTCAACAAAGACGTAGTCGTAAGTCTCTTCCTGCTCACCTGGTGGGGGGGGGGAAGTAGGGGTGAGTGACTGGGAAATCACTCAGTAGGCACCTGCCTCCAAGTAGTACAAGACGAGCATCCAAAAATGATATAACACATAGCACGTAAAACATGATAGCACATAAGCATGTGAATGCGGAAAAGTAATTCACTCCAGATAAAAATGCGCAACAACGTGATGCATGTCCTATTATGCATGTCACACGCAACAATATCATGTCACACAAGATGCCGACATCTCCACCGTGCAATGCATGAACCCGGGTCCTACTGAGTGGCTGTAGGTCGTACACCCCACAGTCACCATACTGAGCGTGCGTGGCCGCGCCTCCGCACACCATCCTGAGTGTCGTGGCCCCGCCACCGTACACCATCCTGAGCGCCCGTGACCCGTACGTCACGACCCGCCATCATGCAATGCACGTGCCATGAATGCAAACAACACAATCGTCTGAGGCCCCTGGCCCATCCTTACCATCCTCCGGCTCTCAAATCTAGGTTCCTTTATTATCCGAGTGATGATCTAAGGTTGTCTGATGGTAAAATTATTTTTCAATGGCTTGTATATATTTATTGTGTATTTTCTATATTTTTCCTTATTTTTCCTTAATTTATTTCTATTTATTACTTAATTATCCTAATTAGATAATTTATCACAAATACTGAAATTTAGTGAAATAAGTTACTTTCAGTATTTTATAATTTCTGGAATTTATTTATAATTTTCTGATATTTATTTATATTTTTTTCTATAATTATTACTATTCTAAATTAATTAAAACTTATTTACTAAACTTTCAGAAATTATAGAAATTAAGAGTAATGGTTAATTGAGCAATTGTGCTGGCCCCTTTTTGCCAGCCCTGTTTTGCGTTCTGGTCTGGGTCCGGCCCGCGTCCGGCCTGCACCTATTTTTTTTTTTTATTTTCGTCGAGTTTGGGCCGGCTGGCGTTTGGTCCGGTCCGCTGGCCATCCGGCCCGGCCCGCTACCAAGCCTGCCCTTTTTTTTTTTTTTTTTATATATATACATATCCTATTGGGCCTCCCTGAAGCAGCCAGCCCGTCTGGAACCGGTCTGCACAGCAACCGGGCTTCGGCCCTTTGTTATATAAATTTTTTTTTTTTTAATATGCGTCTGGAACATTCAGGAGGCGCGTGGAGCCCCTGTCGCGCGCGTGAAGCCACGCGCGTCCACTTCCGGCGGCGCGTGCAGTGCACCGGCGACCTCCGGCGATTGTTTTCCGACCCCGATCTATATTTTTGCCTATTTCCAGTCTATAGGAACCTATTATAAGGCCAAAATAAAAATGAAAATCTATAATCTTGCAAGAGTTTCACTATTTTGATTATCAAATTTTTCCCTAAAACCATAAAACTCAAGCACGCAAAGACACACGCAGTTGCACGCATACCACAGTATTCAAGTCGTCATTCTTTTCGCAGATCAAACAGCATGCTATAGATTTCAACAATTAAAAACAACAAAACACGTAATATATCACCAAAGCATGCTTGAATTGACACCAATTGAAGGGGGAAAAGGGTACCTACCTATTTGCAGACAAATTGCGCGATTGGAGATAAACCCGGTTGCCTTTTCTCTTTCTCTTCTTCTTCTCCCTTCTCCCTTCTCTCTTCTTCCTTGCTCCATTTCTCTCGTCCCTGTTTGCTCTCCCCTTCTCTTTACTATTATCTTTTTTTTTTTTATAATTGTGGTTGTTTATGGTGTGGGCCCCATTTTCCCCATTTGTTGCCATCAGTTGACCGAAATGTTGGGGGGGAAAAACGTTATCCCCCCATCGTGCCTTATTTTATTTTTTTTTTATTTTTTTTTTCTATTTTAACTTTAGTTTGTCTTTATCCTTTACCTTATTTATGTTTTTTTTTTTATTCTTATTTTAAATTTGTTTATTCTTATCCCCATTATTTCTTCAAATTCCACTATTATCATTGTCCCCTTTTTTTTTTTTTTTTTTCTTTCATGCCCAACTTCTATTCATTTCCAATACACTTTTAGCATTCACACAATAGTTATAAATTTCTTGAACATAACGAGTTGTTATGATTAATCCAATTAACGACTATCTAGTTTTATTATTATTATTATTATTACACATAACGACTACTTCAAAAAAAATTCCGGATATAACAGTCAGTTTGTTCATTTGTCTTTCAGATGCATATACAGATACGAAGTATACATAACCTTTATCGATTTTTTTTGGAGGCAAGTAAAATTTTCGTGTTATTCCATAATAAATTACATTTAAATAAACCAATCAAAAGCTTGCCCAAATAGAAGGTTGAATCCTGTCAAATCGATCTTAACTTTCACAAGTTGCAGTTCAGTTATACACGCATGCTATTTATATATGCCACGTTATGTCTTTCATTTTATGACAGATATTTGACACTGATTTATATATATAACTACTAAAATTGGGCCCTATGTACAGCTAATAACATATAAATTGCCTTTTTCCACACATCTTCAATGATACAAGAATCCTGACTCAATCCAGGCCTTGCTTAGGAGCTAGAATGAATAATAGATTTAAATATGTTGAAAAGTGTAAAGAAAAGCTAAGGAAACAACCTTTTGCACAAAAAATTAAAGATAAGGATGATAATCACGACCTTTTTTCGGACCTTACACAAACTCAAGAGCCTAGTGCACCGAGAACGTCCTTTATGTTGAGTGCCATTTGTAATATTCCTTTTTTATTTAATGGATTTTGGGATTTAGTTAAAATTATTAGGTTCCAGTGTATAAGTACTTTTATCTTATTCAAAAATAATAGTGGCACATGGAATCTGAATGGACGGCAATTTTTTTATTTTTTATTTTCAATTTTGATGAAAGGTCGGCAAATTTTGAAACCCAAATAAGTTTTTGGCAGAAATCGTTTTGCTTCTGTGTTGGATTTTCGTTTGTCAGCTATCCAAGTTAGGAGTTTGATTGGCTTAATTGATTGTGATGTTTGCTGAATTTTAAATAAACATCTTAAACCAAGTTGGAAATAAGGAGGTATAAGCGATATATAGGGACAACTAAGAGTATATTTAGGGACGTAGATAGGCGTAAACACTATCTACGCTTTAGATTGACTTTGCATTTGTTTGTTTATGTTTTGCCGTTATTTTGCATTATATATATACACACGTTATGAGTATTTTAATACCGACAGCATCCTCTTTGTGTTTCCTGAATTGTCTCACTAACACAATAACACACCGTATCCCTATTATTGTGTCATTTATACATGTACATATAGAGTCGTGGGTCTCACTGGAATCAAACTTTCTATCCTATGGAATAGAGATATTGTTTGCCTACCGTTTACCCTACCCAAACCCTAACGATAGCTTTTGTTGTCGTTGGGATATACTGGATATGATTGATGATGATGAAACCAAGTTGGACATAAGATGGTAAAATTTGTTTAGTATGATGACTAGTGGCATGAAAATTATCATTTTATTTTGCAATTTAACTAAATGGATTTCATCTAATTTATCATTTACATATACATATTTTCTAAAATAAACTTTTAGCGTAATATTTTGTCTCTCGTATCTTTTTTTATCATTGATGATGCCAAAAACTACAATGATAATAACAACAAAGTGTTTTCACCTGGCCATTAGCAGTCAACGTTGCTTGATCCTGCCACCAACGCAAGTCACCTAGTCAGTCTCATCTAGTTCCTAGTCAGTACGGCTCACGGAGCGCAGGACACAGTAACTGATTTAGCTCAATTCAGGCAGCAGGTGCCAGACCCAGCACCGAACTCCTCAGAATGCACTGGTTGCCCCCACAACGCATAGAGGGAATCCATTTTAGACCAGGAAGAGGATTGAAAAATAAAAAGCAAAAAAGATACCGAAGGTCAGAATCCAACAGCAAGAAAGCCACATTCCAGAAAATAAACCTCGCGACATGGTATTCTGTGCTTATCTAAATTCGTCACTATGCCAATATTCGTAACTGATTTGAGTGTTGAGCAGTAGCTCCGGGCCTCTAACGTAGTTTATCTCAGACAGGCTTCTGGGAATTTTCTTAATGACTGTAGCGCCCCGGCCCGACACTGTCATCGGAACCAGTGCACCCGCCGTAGTCTACTATGAGAACTACAAAGCGTCAAAGCGGATCAAACATACATCATCTATGACGTAAGATAAATCAGCGGAAACGTCATAAAATCTAAAACTTCATCGTCAATAATACAACCAGAAAATGCAGCGGAAATAAAAGGTGTTTGTTCATCTAGCTATTATAAGTTCCAGAACAACATTATAACACTGAGTTTCCAAACTTAAAGAAAATAGTCCAGCATCTATCTATTCCCATGTCCGTCATCCCATTGAGCCCACTCGCCATCGTCTTCGATAAATATCAACTCATATTCAGGCTCACCTGAAAAGGAATAGAGAAACTGTTCTTAGCGAAATTATCGCCAGCAAGTAACCAGTCTATACACCTTACGGGATCACACACGACGAGCCATCAGTGTATAAGTCATTGCCCAAAATAAGATGCTCGGGTTCGCAAATAGCATCTTCATAAGAATTCCTCAAACAGATAAAACACATAAATGATACACGGATACGAGAACAAACATGTACTAAAACAACATATCACATAAGCAAGTCATAAGCTAGTCATATTTCTTACATGTCAAATCTTATGCTTCGTGTAACATGATGCATGAACTTCTTTAAAACCACACACAACACCCATGCATAAGTCTTCTTTCATAAACATGTCATGCGTGTCATTTCACAAACTTTTCATAATACTTCTTATCATATTCTTCGCGTAGCAGAACTTTATACCCTGTGGGTGATCAGTCCACAGCAAACAGAACTTTATACCCCGTGCTGAAAGGTCCACGGCCCCATTACATATATCATATATCCGTGATGAAAGGTCCACGGCCCCATAAAATAACTTTATTTTCCGTGTTGATAGGTCCACGGCCCCATAAAATAACTTTATTTTCCGTGCTGATAGGTCCACGACCCCATAAAATACTTTATACCCTGCTGTTGATTCACAGATCACGCTTTTATACCCTGCTTTCGCAGGCGTGACTTTTATACCCTGCGATCAACCAGCAGCCATCTTGTCTTTCGAAAACTTCAAACTTTTCTTGTAAACACATGTTCTTTCGCAAAGCAATTCTCAAATCAAATGCAAGTGCCCATGTCATGATGCAGAATGCTCATGTAACATCATATCAAACGTGTAAACATGCACACACACTTTACATATCAAGTACAAAGTCCTGAACCTCTATCACATCCTGCTCGTATCATTTCATGTCCCTTCGTATTACGAAATCATCTCGAGTTCACACTTAACCTTGCTCGTTCATACTTCCTCAAACACACCCTTTTCGTACCATTTTGTGCTCTTTCATATTGCTAACTCACCTTGGATTCATACCTAACTTTACTCATTCACACTTAACGTTTACAACTCAAATACACCTCATTCATACCACTTCATGCCCTTTCGTATCACGAATCCACTTCGAATTCATACTTAACCTACTCATTCACACTTAATGTTTACAACTCTAGCACACTTTCAAAACACTTTGTAATTTATGAGCAATGGAAGATAATAAAGGTATCTCACACACACATCTTACATATCAAGTATACGGTCTTGCACCTCAAACACTCCCTGTTTGTATCTTTCCAAGTCCGTTTGTCTCACTAATTCACTTGGGATTCAATCTTATTCTTACTTAGTCAATCTTACCATCTATTCCTCAATTACACCTCAAATACCCTTGCATTTTATGTTTAAGGAAGTGTATAAAGTTGCTACACTAACCTAAAGGGTCAAAAAAGACTTCCAGTATACTTAGAACGCCACATGAGGCGCCTAAAGTGACTTGGAGCGCCTATACTAGGCGTTCGAAGTGTTCGGGAGGTGCCGTATACATCGAACGCCTACATGAAGCGCCTAATGTGACATAGAGCGCCTAATGTAGGTGTTCGAAGTGTTCGGGGATGATTCAGGACACATTGAACGCTACATTAGGCGCCTAATGTAGGTGTTCGAAGTGTTCTGACGGTTCCAAACTGCAGTTTTTCTGTACGGAAAAGCTTCAGGACACATTGAACGCTACATTAGGAGCCTAATGTGACTTGAAGCGCCTTATGTAGGTGTTCGAAGTGTTCTGACGGTTCTAAACTGCAGTTTTTCTGCAGTAACTTCCACCCAACACCTTTCTTCTTCAACCCCTTCATGTTCAACCCTTCATGATCCATCTTAGCTCATGGATTCATCATGCTTAACACACAACTAACATGATTGGATTCTTAAACAAGTAAACTAGTATCCCCTTAAACCTTCTATCACTCACAACCTTGAATAGATATCTTCAAACCTTCCAACCTAACAAGTCTTACAACAATGTCAACATTCATACCTCCACTCCCTGCAATCACACTCAAAGCATCCAAGGTGTAATCACCAAACTTAAGAACTTACACAAGGACAATGAACGCATCACGTATAACACTCTTGTGGGCATATTTAACAACAAAGATCACAACATAATTATTTTCAGATATTGGCCCAAAGAACATAACTTTGCTCAACAACAACAACAATTACACATATAATAAAACATTTAGCATAGACAAGTCAAAACTACCAATGTGTGATCCAAGTTTTCTCTTTGTAAGAACATAGGGCCTAAAGTATCAAAATTTGCGTAAAGCGTATAGAAAGATTACTTGCCTTTGTTTCTAGTTAGCCTTACGAGTGTACTGCAGGATTTCGAGAAATGTTGCACCTAGATTGACCGCTCTTTCTTCCTTTTCTTCTTCTATTCTTCTTCTTTCTCTTTTCTCCTTCTCTTTTCTCTCTAGGCGTTTTTCTTCCCCCTCTTTCTTTGCCTTTCAACCGCCCCCTTTATGCTAATGGGGAGTTATACCAAAGTGTGGTGTAACTCCCCTATCATTTAGTAGGGGTACTTTTGGTAATTTACCTAATTTCCTTAATTCTCACTTTTAACCCCTTTTCCTTGTTGTTCTAAATTTTATGTTACTAAGTCTCATAGCCTACAAAATTAATTAAATTGCATTTAAGGTTGACTTTTAAGTATTGAAAGTCGCGCTTAAAAGTCACAGGGTATGACATTCCACCCCCCTTACAAAAAGTTTCGTCCTCGAAACTTGCGTACCTTAATTGAAGATTTGAGGATACTTCTCCTGCATCCGCTCTTCAAGTTTCCAAGTAGCTTTCCGTTTCATGTGATTGCTCCACTGGAACTTCACATAAGAGATCTCCCGTTTCCTCAACACTTGGTCCTTTCGTTCTACGATTCTCACAGGTATCTATTCATATATATCCTCACTATTGAGTTCCAAAGTTTGTGCTTCGAGCACACTGATCGGATCTGTCACATACTTTCTTAACTGAGATACATGAAATACCTTTTGGACTTGCACTAATACCGGAATTCTCAAGTATCTCATACGGACTAATAGAACGGGGTCTTAAATTGCCCTTCACTCCAATATCATAGTACTTCATTTTTTTTAGGTGATATTCTCAAATAAACCTTTCCACCTACATTAAACTCCAAAGGTCGTCGTTTAGAATCCGTCTAACTTTTGTTGCGGTCCTGAGCCGACTTGAGTCTCTCTTGAGTGATTCTCGCACTTCCTAATGTCTTCTCGAGTCGTTCATGTTCGGTGATGGTCCTCCCACCGAATTCATCCCAATAAACCGGAGAGCTACACTTCCTTCCATACAAAGCTTCAAAAGGAGCCATATCAATTGCACTGTGGTGACTGTTATTATGATAGAACTCCATTAACTTCACCATTACATCCCCAACTCCTTTTGAAATCTATGACACCAGCTTTTAACATGTCTTTTAGGGTATGTGTAGTCCGTTCAGACTGTCCATGTCTGAGGGTGATAGGATGTACTCATCCTTAACTCCTTACCCAGGGCTCTCTAGAATACTATCCAGAGCTTGGAAGTGAACCGTTGATTTCGGTCAGAAATTATACTTATTGGAACACCCTGTAGGCTGACAATGTTGTCCATATCTAAACTTACCAACTTCCGCGAAATACTTCCCTCGAGACCGATAGAAAATGTGCAGATTGGTCGATCGATCCACAATCACCAAAATCATGTTATATCCACTTCTTGTTTTCGGTAATCAACCACAAAGTCCATAATAATAAGTTCCTATCTCTACCCTGGAAGCTCCAACGGTATCACTAATCCACTAGGTTCTTGGTGTTCAGTCTCAACTTACTGACACACCAGACCTCTCCCAATGAACTCCGCAATGTGTCTCTTCATCTTACACCACCAATAATATTGTTAGCGATCCTTGTACATTCTCGTGCTACCAGGATTTATTGATAACCTTGAGCTGTAAGCCCCCTTGCAAAATTTCTTTTCTTAGCTCATCTAAATCATGTACACACATTTTTCCTCTAACATAAGTTCCTATCCACCTTGGTCTGAAATCCATCAATCTAACTATACCTCAGTTTCCGAGATAGATCTGAAGCCTAGTCTCTGATACCACCTGTAGCGCCCCGGCCCGACACTGTCATCGGAACCAGTGCATCCGCCGTAGTCTACTATGAGAACTACAAGGCGTCAAAGCGGATCAAGCATACATCATCTATGACGTAAGATAAATCAGCGGAAACGTCATAAAATCTAAAACTTCATCGTCAATAATACAACCAGAAAATGCAGCGGAAATAAAAGGTGTTTGTTCATCTAGCTATTATAAGTTCCAGAACAACATTATAACACTGAGTTTCCAAACTTAAAGAAAATAGTCCAGCATCTATCTATTCCCATATCCGTCATCCCATTGAGCCCACTCGCCATCGTCTTCGATAAATATCAACTCATATTCAGGCTCACCTGAAAAGGAATAGAGAAACTGTTCTTAGCAAAATTATCGCCAGCAAGTAACCCGTCTATACACCTTACGGGATCACACACGACGAGCCATCAGTGTATAAGTCATTGCCCAAAATAAGATGTTCGGGTTCGCAAATAGCATCTTCATAAGAATTCCTCAAACAGATAAAACACATAAATGATACACGGATACGAGAACAAACATGTACTAAAACAACATATCACATAAGCAAGTCATAAGCTAGTCACATTTCTTACATGTCAAATCTTATGCTTCGTGTAACATGATGCATGAACTTCTTTAAAACCACACACAACACCCATGCATAAGTCTTCTTTCATAAACATGTCATGCGTGTCATTTCACAAACTTTTCATAATACTTCTTATCATATTCTTCGCGTAGCAGAACTTTATACCCTGTGGGTAATCAGTCCACAGCAAACATAACTTTATACCCCGTGCTGAAAGGTCCACGGCCTCATTACATATATCATATATCCGTGCTGAAAGGTCCACGGTCCCATAAAATAACTTTATTTTCCGTGTTGATAGGTCCACGGCCCCATAAAATAACTTTATTTTCCGTGTTGATAGGTCCACGACCCCATAAAATACTTTATACCCTGCTGTTGATTCACAGATCACGCTTTTATACCCTGCTTTCGCAGGCGTGACTTTTATACCCTGCGATCAACCAGCAGCCATCTTGTCTTTCGAAAACTTCAAACTTTTCTTGTAAACACATGTTATTTCGCAAAGCAATTCTCAAATCAAATGCAAGTGCCCATGTTATGATGCAGAATGCTCATGTAACATCATATCAAACGTGTAAACATGCACACACACTTTACATATCAAGTACAAAGTCCTGAACCTCTATCACATCCTGCTCGTATCATTTCATGTCCCTTCGTATTACGAAATCATCTCGAGTTCACACTTAACCTTGCTCGTTCATACTTCCTCAAACACACCCTTTTCGTACCATTTTGTGCTCTTTCATATTGCTAACTCACCTTGGATTCATACCTAACTTTACTCATTCACACTTAACGTTTACAACTCAAATACACCTCATTCATACCACTTCATGCCCTTTCGTATCACGAATCCACTTCGAATTCATACTTAACCCTACTCATTCACACTTAATGTTTACAACTCTAGCACACTTTCAAAACACTTTGTAATTTATGAGAAATGGAAGATAATAAAGGTATCTCACACACACATCTTACATATCAAGTATACGGTCTTGCACCTCAAAGACTCCCTGTTTGTATCTTTCCAAGTCCGTTCGTCTCACTAATTCACTTGGGATTCAATCTTATTCTTACTTAGTCAATCTTACCATCTATTCCTCAATTACACCTCAAATACCCTTGCATTTTATGTTCAAAGGAAGTGTATAAAGTTGCTACACTTACATAGGGCGACTAAAGGGTCAAAAAAGACTTCCAGTATACTTAGAACGCCACATGAGGCGCCTAAAGTGACTTGGAGCGCCTATACTAGGCGTTCGAAGTGTTCGGGGAGGTGCCGTATACATCGAACGCCTACATGAAGCGCCTAATGTGACATAGAGCGCCTAATGTAGGTGTTCGAAGTGTTCGGAGATGATTCAGGACACATTGAACGCTACATTAGGAGCCTAATGTGACTTGAAGCGCCTAATGTAGGTGTTCGAAGTGTTCTGACGGTTCCAAACTGCAGTTTTTCTGTACGGAAAAGCTTCAGGACACATTGAACGCTACATTAGGCGCCTAATGTGACTTGAAGCGCCTTATGTAGGTGTTCGAAGTGTTCTGACGGTTCTAAACTGCAGTTTTTCTGCAGTAACTTCCACCCAACACCTTTCTTCTTCAACCCCTTCATGTTCAACCCTTCATGATCCATCTTAGCTCATGGATTCATCATGCTTAACACACAACTAACATGATTGGATTCTTAAACAAGTAAACTAGTATCCCCTTAAACCTTCTATCACTCACAACCTTGAATAGATATCTTCAAACCTTCCAACCTAACAAGTCTTACAACAATGTCAACATTCATCCCTCCACTCCCTGCAAACACACTCAAAGCATCCAAGGTGTAATCACCAAACTTAAGAACTTACACAAGGACAATGAACACATCACGTATAACACTCTTGTGGGCATATTTAACAACAAAGATCACAACATAATTATTTTCAGATATTGGCCCAAAAAACATAACTATGCTCAACAACAACAACAATTACACATATAATAAAGCATTTAGCATAGACAAGTCAAAACTACCAATGTGTGATCCAAGTTTTCTCTTTGTAAGAACATAGGGCCTAAAGTATCAAAATTTGCGTAAAGCGTATAGAAAGATTACTTGCCTTTGTTTCTAGTTAGCCTTACGAGTGTACTGCAGGATTTCGAGAAATGTTGCACCTAGATTGACCGCTCTTTCTTCCTTTTCTTCTTCTCTTCTTCTTCTTTCTCTTTTCTCCTTCTCTTTTCTCTCTAGGCGTTTTTCTTCCCCCTCTTTCTTTGCCTTTCAACCGCCCCCTTTATGCTAATGGGGAGTTATACCAAAGTGTGGTGTAACTCCCCTATCATTTAGTAGGGGTACTTTTGGTAATTTACCTAATTTCCTTAATTCTCACTTTTAACCCCTTTTCCTTGTTTTTTTAAATTTTATGTTACTAAGTCTCATAGCCTACAAAATTAATTAAATTGCATTTAAGGTTGACTTTTAAGTATTGAAAAACGCGCTTAAAAGTCACGGGGTATGACAATGACGACCATCTACATTTCTATGAGGTGCTGACGACGTTACTATTTGGATCAGCTCTCTTCCTGGCGAGGAATCGACTTTGTCAATCATATAAAAGTAAATAAATTCTCAACAACAAAAAACTCTATTTGTAAAAATCGATTGCATAATTAAAGAATGCATTGTTGTAATTAGAAAGATTATGATATTGAATACTTTATATATTAAAAATTGATAATTCTAATGTACCAACCTTTTTTAGTTAGATCATGTAAATAAAAAAAAAGAAAAAAACCAGACATGATTATAGTCAAACATAATTATAACTATAAGAGCATCCACATAACCACCAAACTAAATGCACGTAGGTGCAAGGTGAATCCGCCCATCCATATAGGAGCGGAGCACATGTGGGTTCGACGACTAATATTTTAAAAATTAAATGTTTGTATAAAATACTGACATTTTTTTATAAAAACTAATTAATTTATATTAAAAAATATATTTCAATGATTGAAATTTAATATCGTATTAAATATTTTATACTATCTAAAGAGTTAAAAGTTGGAACAATTATTTGAAAAAGAAAAAGAAGCAAAACAACCTTTTTTACTTCATTATGATAGTATTTTATATTTACATTTTAACTCAAAACTATAATTACCTTGTCAAACGGTAGCTAACAAGGGCGTTGGCCAATCTTCAAACGTCCTCCTCACCCTTTGTGGAGGTCTTTTTTTCTTTTAAAAAATACATTATAGGTCACCCTCGTAAGGTTGTTCAACGAACCGAACAGTTTGCGAACTGTTCGAGTTCGGTTCGTGTTCGTTCGGTAATTATTTGTTAACGAGCCAAATTCGAACATGTATTCAGGTTTGTTTAGTTAAACGAGCCGAACTGTTTGGCTCGTTGAAGCAGTTATAATGTTATCGAGGCGAACTCGAACCAATTTTAAAGTTGCTAAATGAACCGAACCGAACGGTTCGTTTAGCTAAACGAATCCGAATTCAAAAACCTAGTATTCGATTCAACTCGGTTCGTTAAAACACCTAGACCCTCGTGGCCTTTATTTTACTTTTATGTGGATTAATTAGCAATTACACTACCCAATAGTTATACAAGTTAATGTCTATTTCTTTGAAGGATAATACCAATTTTATTACATGAGCAGGTTAAAAAGGGATACTATATATTTATTTTATTTTTTTTGTCTCACGTAATATGTTGCTTGATAGCCTAAGATTTGACTAGTTATTTTTTATTATTGGTTAGCGTTATTCATGTTACAGTTCATTTTGACGTTTTGCGTCATTTTTGTGTTCTCTTTATAAGACATTCTTTGAACATATACACCTCAATATTTTTTCTCGCTTCTATTTTTTTTTCGATTACAAAAAGTTCAGATTGAGAGACGTGCCCCGTCTATATACTACTCAAGATGTTTTCTTTCTTTTATTTTTTTTGTTACAAAAAGTTTATTTTGAGAGATGAAGAGTCAAAATGTTTTCTCTCTTCTATTTCTTTTTTGTTATAAGTTTAAATTGAAATAGATTCTCCAATAGTCAAAGTATATCATTAAAACTTATAGTAGAATTTATATGTTATCATTGCTCATCAAAAAAATTAATAACAATGGAATTCGAACATAGCACAAGACCATTCTCTGAGGCTTCCACTATTCCATCTCTAAAGAGATTTGTGACACCATTTCAACCCTTAAGAGAATTGTAGAGGATACAAATCAGGAATCCAGCGGCTTTTTAAGTGTTCCGCAAACTACGTTTTCAGCATAGCAGCTGTGTACGTCACTGAATTCGAAATCTCGGCTTATTGAATAAAATCACAACTGGACTATCACCTCAGACAAATTCGAACATAACACTTACAAGTTGAAAGGGGAAATGGACCATCTGAACCAATTCCGTTGCGATTTTCTCTCTCTTCTGAGGAAGGAACAAAATAGGCATGAATTCTGACACCGCTTACTGTCTCCACCGTCACTTTCAGACGAAACACCAAACAATCATTTTACATTTTAGTGTGTAATCTTCAAAGACCTCGACTTTTTCCATTCAAATTTTCCCTACCTTTGTCTTTTTCTTCTTTTTCTCTCTTCACATTCTTCCTGCTGCACCAACCATTCCCTTCCCTTCCATTTCTCTTCATCATTGTTAATAATTCCTTTTTTTCTCTCTGAATTCGAGATGGGTTCAAGCCCTAGTCGCGTTGATTCTTCATCATCATCGAAAAAACTATTTGGGCTCTCTTCTTCTTCTTCTTCTGGGCTCAAACGATCTAAACGCAAGTTTTCTACTCTCTTTGGCTGTGTTTCCTCCACCTCTCACGCCTCTCCTCAGGAGGTAATGGTAATCACTGATTGTTCATATTGATTAATGCCAAAAAGATGTCTTTTTTTTTTTTGGTCTTTCAACCCTTTTACTTTGGCTTTCTTATGAGAATCAGAGTTTTTTTTTTGTGATGTTCTTTTTATATAGGCAAGTAGATGTGAAGGTTGCAATAATTTGTCTTTTGAAGATAAGGGAGTAGATTATGATTGATATGATCAGATGTTAGGTTGTCATGTGAAATTCATACTAGCAAATGAATGATCATAATAATCGAGGATGGGTACATTAATCTCTGCAAGGATCCTAAAATGTTGGGGCTAATCAAGTGTAGGGGTTCTGTGTTTTCTTTTTCTATCCTCAGGTGGTTATCGTGGTTCTTGCATTTCTCGAATGATGCGTTGGATATCTAATTGGATTGGTGGCTAAATGATGTTTTTGCAGTTCTTTGGCATTTTATTCTTTGCTGAATTTTGGGGTTATAATTTTCAGAATTGCTAGGTTGAGTTTTGTCCACTGTTGTCTTCAAGACTGCATTTTTTTAGTCTTTGACGCGTTTAACACAACAACTATGTTTTCCCTTCAGAAGGCAATCAACTAATTTAGTTTGCAAGATAAAATATCATTGTAAGCAAATTTGTTAGAATTGTAATTCTGTAGAAGATATGTCTCTTGAATGGGTTTCACTACCAGTTCTAACGATATTGGCTCTATGGGTGGCAGTTATTTTCTTTTGTGCAAGCAAGCATACATGCGTCAGGGGTACAGTGGATGCCTGGGAATGATTTGTTATTAGTATCATTTATTTGACCCTATCAGGTGTTCTTTTCTGTACCAGTTCTTGGTGCAGTATACAACATTCCTTGAGTAAACCTCACTTTTTGTTTCCTTCATGTGAACGGATACTTTATGTAAAGAGTTATCATTTTTTACTTGCAGATAGGAGCCTGTTTCCCTGAATCACCTTCAAGTTCTGTGGAAACTTCAGATCCAGATTGTGATATTTCTAGAAACTCCACTATCGTATCTTCCTCTATATTATGCTCAGAACCTGTGAGCTCAATTTTAGAGCGTGGTGCTACATCTGAAGGCAGCAATGTAACAACAGAGAAAATCCATTTTCCTTTTGTAATCGGAGAAGCTAGTGGCAACCATGCTGACCTTTCAAATGCTAAGGAGTTAGGTCCCCATGTGGTAAGTTCTTATTGAAATTCTCCTGTCTTCTTGTTGAAAAGGAGTTGACATAATTCTGCAAACAGCCTTCTCAAAATTTGGTCTCTGCAAATGCAAGCAGTGTTGATATTCCCATCCCAGTCACCGAAGGTGTTTCTTTGGACAGTGAAAACTCAAGTACTTTGGCATTGGACAGAAGAAATATACATTCAGAGGTTCAACAAAATCACGCTGTTGCTGTTCTAAACTCCGATATTGCCGATCCTGATCCTCCATCTGAC
This sequence comes from Eustoma russellianum, assembly GCA_036186865.1. NCBI lineage: Eukaryota > Viridiplantae > Streptophyta > Magnoliopsida > Gentianales > Gentianaceae > Eustoma > Eustoma russellianum. Next base: position 37,351,881 of record AP025049.1, on the reverse strand, counting down.
AGTCTTGATCCTTTGGCAATTGTTCGATTGCGTGATTCTGAAGGTTCTGATACAGAAACCCCTTCTAGTTCAGAAATTCATATGCCTGAGACCGAGCAGGTTACAGAGAACAGTAACGTGCTTCAAGTTGATGCAGTGAGTAACTCCTCCAATGTTTTAGCTAGTACCCGTGGTGAAATAAGTAGCCGAGAAGCAAGAAGGAATAACAGGAGGCTCTATTGGGAGGCATTATCAAGGCGCAGTTCTAACCGAAACAGTGATTCTCCAACCATAGTTTTTGCCTCAGGACATGCTGATGATCTTGGATCTCACAACAGATGGCTACTTGATTTAGGTGGAAATATTCAAGCTGATGGAGTAGGGCATCGCTCCAGCCGTCTAGGACTTAGGAGTCACCACAGAAGTGGAAGAAGATGGCTCCTGAGATCTGAGGTAATGTTTCATAATCTTGGTTTTGGCTGGTTGGAAATTTGGCTATGAAGAATATGCACAACAAACAAATCATTCTTATTGAGTGGTGTGAAAATGTTTGCGTGATCTTCCGCTCTTTATTTCTTTTTTTTGTTGTTGCTGTTTCATAGTTTTCTTTGGGTTTTTTCTTTTCCTTTTTTCCCTTTTCGGGGGTGGGGGGTGGGTGGGTGGGTGGGTTCGGGAATTGATTAAAGAAATGCTACGAGTCTATCTTGGTCCTTGAGCTTTTTATAGCAGCTAGTTAGCCATTTGTTTTACCCATTTCCTGATTTTTTGTTTTTCTATATTCTAGATTCATTAGATTCTTGTGCAGGATGTGGTGCTGGAATACGTCTAGCATCAGAAGCACGAATTTTTGTCTTATGTTTTTTTTTTTTTTCCGAAACAAAAACAGCTTATTCTTCAATGTCAGAAAACAAATTTATTAAAATGATATTGAAAGATGCTGTAAAGTTCTCTTAGAGGAGAAATTCTATCCAAGGATGGATTTCTCTGCCAAAATTAAAGTCAAATGTTATTTGGGGTTACAAAATCCATGGATTTTTATGAAACTCGTAGTAGTTATAGAACCAATCCAGCAAGGGGTGGCCAGGCCGCCAGAGGAAGTTGGTTGTTGGTCACTGGTCGACTGTCAAATGGCTGAAATGGCCTGTGTTTTGAAGCAATAGTCGTACAGAGAGAATTTTCTTAGGTGTGGAATTAGAGTTGGAATTACTTTAAGCTGGTTTTGTCAGATCAAAGTTTATTTGTGAATGGAAATCCTATTACGAGTGAATTGCACTGCTAAATCTATGTCATTCCCCCCTCTCATTTCCATCTATCCTGGCACTAAAAAGAATTAGCTAGTGAAAGTAATATGAGCTGACTTGACCTCGTATAGGTGGGGTGCAATTCTTTTTCCCCTTCTAACCATTACAGGGAATGTTATGCACATCTTTCTAATCTGTGCTGTTTTGTGTTCGAGAATAATCTATCAAATGAAGAAATCATCTTCCTGGATTTAGTCGCTGCATTTGTTTACATGCCTAAATCATTTAAATGTATATATATTATTTAAGGATGTTGGTGTAGCTTATCTATGTATTATAGGAATCTTTTAACTTTTCTTGTCTGGTTCAAACCATCTTTGGAATCAGTTTTCTTTCTCTCTCAGTTGCTTACCTACTCATATGTACAGATCTCAGAAGCTAGCGACCTTGGCCATCATTTGATAGAACAAGAAACTGGGTTTTGCCCTTCTGGTCTTCATCCTGATGGTTCATGCTCTTGTGACTCATTCTTCTTGAGTGAAGAGTCTGCTACACTTGCCAATATTTCACGAATCATCATGCTTGCAGAGGCTTTGTTTGAGGTAGATCTTCAGTGCTTAACAATCATCCTTCCTGCTTATCTGGTCACATTATACCTTTTTGGACCCTGCTACCAAAAGGATGGGGAAGAAATGTAAAAATAATTCATCCAAGCATTAATACAATACTTAATTTATTTAATCACATTCACGTAGAAAGACTGCTGATTGTCAACCTAAAATTCTTAAGTGGCACAACAGAGAGTGCAAAGTGCAGTCCTTATGATTATGGCTGAAGGTAGTCTCTTCAATTGTGAATTTATTGCATGAGAAAGCTATTTAACTTAGCTAGCTTTTGCAACAGAGCATGAGTTAGTACATGCCTGATCTGTGGGATTTGATTCCTTGATAAGGAGTTAGACAAAGAATCCTCTTTTGGCGTTTATGAGCTTGATCAGTTTCACGGCTCTCAATCCTCTCTCTCTCTCTCTCTCTCTCTCTCTCTCTCTCTCTCTCTCACACACACACACACACACACACACACACACACACACAATTTGTCTGAAGGTGAGTTGCATTTCTGTGATTTAGAATAGCAGTGCATCTCTTAAAAGGGCTTGGTGCACGGAAACATGTGTTTACCAATACTGTTTCATACTCGCTGGTGCATCTTCTTTAGAAAGAAAAGGGTACTAAATTTGCACCAGTTTAGTTATCATTTAATGTCGTCAGCACTGGCCTTCAATTGGCAATAACATGCTTGAATGTCAGCAATATGTTTTGAGCCTTTTGATGATGTTGTTGGATAATGATTTTTTAAGTTGTTTTTGTTGGTATGGAATTGTGAGTGCAAATCTCTGTGGTATGCATAAGAATATGCAAAAGATGAGTAGGTTCTCAGAGTTGTTTGCAAAGCATGGAAAGTTTTCTGTCAAGGAGATGTTTTTCCTTTTTTTGAGGTTGAAATAAAAGCCTTTTTGTGTCTCTTGGTGCCTTGGGCTATGCATATATATGGTCTCGTCTCTTTTGGCCATGAAATTGTATATGCATTTCAAGATTATCAAGAGTTAGAAAACTTGGAACGGTTAGTATTCTTAGAAGTCTCATTAATGATACTAATGATACATATAACTGACCACTCCTAGTGGAAAAAAGGCTTGAGTGTTGTTGTTGTTGTTGTTTGTGTTGCATGCTTTTTTGGATCTAAGGAAAATTTTTGTGAGGCGGATGATATATATCATATATAACTAGATCTAATGATGTTTGCAGTTTCTTTTCATATTTTTTTTTAGATCCAGTATATGGAACAAGACCCATACAATGCTGTACCTTGGTACCAGTAAACTATCTGGCACCATCTCCGATGATGGTATTCATAACGTATGATGAAAGCATCCCATATCTTCCATAGGTCCGGATGAAGTTCAGACATGTAGCCTTACCTGTTATTTCTATAAAGTATTTATTCTGTTAGTCAGACATGATATTAGGTCAAATGGGGATCGCTATAGGAAGGCTCTCTATCAGCATAGTATCCGATAGATAAAGAAAATTTTAAATATGACACCCTTGTCTTGTTTCTGCTATGTGATATAGGTTGTTCAAGCTTTATTGCTACCAGCTGGGGTCGGCTATGTGGATAAAGAAGTTCCATGCCTTAGTAAATTCTGTAACTAATTCTAAGCTTTCTGGAAAGAGTGTCCCTTGTCAATTTTCATCTTCGACGTCAAAGTTAGCCTCACTGTGTCATTATTCTGTATGATAAATTTTCTGCACTCTTTATTCTTTTCAATTATTTTATTCTTTTTGTTGGTGGAGGGGGGAGGACCAAGTGAAGTTTTCACTGGTTATCATTTTGTAGCTAGTCATGGAATGTAAATTTTAATAATTAGCTAAATACTTCTCATTCTACTTCATTCTCTTTTAAGTTATTTGGTTATAATCATTTGCCAGATTGATTGAACACGTTATATGACCCAACCTGCAGGTCTTGGATGAAATTCATCGCCAACCTTTATCTTCTTCTCTGTCCATGCTCACACTCCCAGCTCCAGATTCAGTCGTAGACTCGTTTCCTGTAAAAATTCATGACAAGCTAGAAGGAGATGAAAGAAGGCCAAGTGAAACGCCACAGTAAGTTACAATTTGCTGATTATAATTGTGTATAGTCGTTTATTTACCATGAAATATAATGCTCTGCACATGTATTTTGTACTTCACATAAAGCCTGGATCTTTCGCACTAGATCATCCTTTTAGAAATACTTATCTGGTGCTACTTTTCTTTATATGCTTTTTATGGTTTTATCTGTTAAGTTTCCTGCATTACATGTTCATCTGAAACTTTTTGCGATCTTGTAAACCAAACGTAGCCCATGTTGGAATAATTCTTCGTGGTTCTTTTCCTGTTCCCTTAGTTTGTTGTGTGCATGTATGAGTGACGTCTTGAGTCATCTCACAGCAGTTTCTTTAGGCATAAGACATCTCTATGTGTTGTCTGCATGTATAAGTGACGTCTTGAATCATCTCACAGCAGTTTCTTTAGGCATAAGACATCTCTACGTGTGGAGTTATCATGCATTTATAATGTTCACATGGTTTACTTTTGAAATTAGCAACTGACCTAAGAAGGGACACATAGTCTCTAGTGATCAAAAATAAAAGAGAGGGATTGTTGAGAAGGGTGGGACTGGGATGGTGGAGCTCTGAGAGCATTCCAATAGATTCTCAAGTTTGAAGTTTTCTTGTTTGCAATTTAATGGTAACATTTTCAGTGGAGTCAAGGACACACTCTTCTTTGACTTTGGAATATAATGAAATAAAGGAAAATGACTCACTAAATTGCTTGCGCTTCTTATATTGTGAAGTAGCAATTGATCGACACGCAATTTTCATTATGGGTCGTCAGGAAACAACCTCTGTGTGTTTCTAACACATGAGTATGGTTGCGTACATCCGACCCTCCCGTACCCCGCCATAGGCGGGAGCCTCTAAGGTGATGGAGTAATGTTGTAATTTAATGGTAACATTTATTGATTGACAGGTGCTACATTTGTCTCGCCGAATACGAGGGAGGAGACAAACTAAGGGTTCTTCCTTGTCATCATGAGTACCACATGTCTTGTATAGATAAATGGCTTAAAGAAATCAACAGGTATTAACATTGTTCCAGTCATTCATGCCTCCCAGGTTTAGCACAAACAAGCCGTGTTTGTCGGGATGAGATCCTCTCATCACAATTCCTTCACCCACTTTCTCACAGTACGACACGTGGCAGCAGAGAAGGGTAGTGAAGCTAGATGTGGTTGACCCTCATCTAGCCTCACCACCCTCCCTTGCTGCCACGTGTCGTGCGGTGGAGAAGTGGATGAGGGGATTGTGGGTGAGGGGATCCAAACCCGTGTTTGTCTCTCTGATATATAATGCTACCTTGATTGGTTCTGCAGGGTATGCCCACTTTGTAGATATAATGTCTGTGAAGGCATCTCAAGTGATTCTGTTTCAAATACTCAAACAGCTTCTTCATAGTCATCCAAATGCAAATACATACAACTTTTACTAGCAAGAAATAATTTCATATGTAACAGTAGCTGATATACTTCTGATTAAAAAGATCTGTGATCTGTCCCTTTTACCCTTATGTTTGTACACCTACTTTCTGGGAATGTAATTCTTCGGCAGTTTTTGCATGGATTCGCCTGCTTTTATGTCTGGTTGGTTCAACTATATATGTATGGACCAAAACTCAGTTTCTGGAGTAACCACTAATTATTTATAAAAACGTAATACTCCCTCCGTCCCTAAATATTATCTGAATTATTTTTTTAACATAGTGTAATTTATAGTATGTTAAAAAGTCAATTACGACAATATCTTTAAGACGGAGAGATTATCTTATATTAAAGACCGTACTATAAAGATTTAAATAGCTATTCTATTGAATGTTTTATAATAACTATGAACTAAAATTTATTGAATAAAATTTGTTATATCACATGATTTAAATAAAATATATTCAAATATGATCAAATCATGATGAAGATCGCACGGTTAAAAAATTAGCTATACAATTAAAAGACTAGATTAGGTGAAGATGGATGTTTCTACCACTGAGCTAAGCTACATTTCGAATGATTCCCAATTGTTCTTAAGTAAACGAAAACCAATCTCAAACCACTTATTCTCAACATTGCCAGGCTAAATCAACCAATCAATTAATCATACCTAGTATATCTCAACAGCATCAAAACTATCGTTAGGGTCTGTGGAGGGTGAGCGGCGGACAAACAATACATGTATTCCAATGAATAGAGAGTTTGCTTCCAGTGAGACACCCGGCTTTATATGTACCCACATAAATGACACAAAAATAAGGATATGATATGTTACTGTGTTAGTGAGAAAATTAATAAACACAAATAGGAAGCTTCCGATATTAAAATACATATATCCATAGAAAGAAAGAACAATATACATATACCATAGAAAGAAACAACACAAGAAGTTTACTATTCGTTACATGATGCTCTAACCAGCTTTGTGGGTTTTTAGCTTTTGGAGCAAAAGGTCATACCATGGCTCTGAGAACTCCCATCTCCAAGGAGCATCGTGGAGGATGATGTAAATTAGAAGCTCAACGGCCTTATAGGTTGGGAGAGATCGTATGCAAGGAGCTCACTGCAAAATGAACCTTTGGCCCAGACAGCATTGAAACAACCCCACTTTGCGTGTTTCTAGAATCGAACCATGTGCCTGTTAGAGTAACTCCTAACCCGAGTACCAATTGAGCTAAGGTAGGTTTTTAGCTTTTGAATATATATAATATATGTAAATACGTAAAACAATCCAGTCACTAGTTCTAACGTAATAAAATCTTGTCAACCATACTTAAAATCGATTAAATTCCATTCCTTTAATGATGTCTCTACTTGATCGAACTACTATCCATGTTTCGAGCCTTACTCGAGTTCAGGACCTACTTACGTATCTCGTGAGCTCAAACATCATAAAAAGACTGAATCAGCAAGCTACATTTCAAATAATTTGCATCAATAAAACAAAGGAAAGAAGGGGCTAGCATGAACATCACACACGTAGAAAATTTTGTTTCCCATTCAGCGCAGCTCATAACAAAAAAGAGATTTCACCAAGGATTAAAGCAATATAAAACAAAGATAGGCACATGCATTAGCAGAATAACCAAAATGTTGCTGTGAAGAGTAGTTCCCCTGCTGCAAGAATCATTGCTTCCACTGTAACATCCTCTCTTCTGCTTGATCCCTTCTCCTAGATCATCAAGAACAAATGTTGAATTCGTTCGACTAGTACTAAACAGAACACACCAAAAGTAAGGACCTTTATGCTTGTGCAATCCATATACGCCCACCCCGACTTCATTATGCGTTCCGTTTGTAACTATGGATAGGGATTTCTTGTCTCGAGCTAGTAGTTGTGAGAAGGCTTCTGGTGGGGTGAGATACTGTTGCTGACAGCCTATAATGTAGCTGGAAATTGCTCCAAAAGTTGGTAGCTCGACGCCACAGTTGGGAGCAAAGACCTCAGTGAAATCATCTGGTGAAGGATGGCAATCTGGGGTGTTGTTACTAGTGCAGTTTCCTTTGCATTCCTCTGCATATTGCAAAGCAATACACCCCAGACCAGGACTAGTATTTAAGCTTGTAAGCTTTTGAGCTGTTCGATTTTTGTTGATCAGTTCCACAAGATCGTTTGCTGGATTCCCTACTTCCAAAATGTTTGTCAACATAGCACAACTAGATGAATAAAGATATTAACTCAAAGAAAAAAGAACTAAGAATAATATTCTTCAAGAAAGTAGGATGTCCATGTGTGAAAACTAGAATGAATTGGACCAATACATGGAGAGACAAATGCAAAGAAGGAAGGAGATTCTTTGCATTTTATTTCTTCCACTGGCCTATATCATCCTTGTTCATTTTGTTTTAACGCTAAATGTCCTGCTTCAATACTATTAGTAGCAAAAAAAATCCTAGAATTTCAATGTTTACTAGTTGGAGTTTCAGCATGTGATGCTTTTAGCACTCTCTTTATTATCTAAACACATTGTCCTCTCCTGCTCCAATTTTTATTATGGTGCTAAAGTGAATCCCCGTGACTAGTTAGAGATGACAATGTCTTTCCACCCGATGCTCCTTTTAATCCCTGAATACAGAGGCAATATAACTATATAAGCATTGAAGGAGTCTGAGGGGGTGGTGGTGGTGGTTGGAATTTCCTGAAAGAAATATATCAAGTGTTTTGACTGTACCAAGCCCAATACTTGTTTGATAGCAAGATTCTATGACCAGAATTGGAAGTTTAACTTAACCAATGGTAGGAAAGGAACAACTTTTTTGATAGATTAAGCACAAAACATCTAAAAGGATGGTGAGATGGAATCTTAAAATGCTTAAGTAGTAATCATCAACCATTGTGGGTAATTTTTCTGTGGAATGTGCCAAATGAGAACAACAGCCAGTTGTTTGGGGGTGGTTTGAGAGATTTTTAAGTTTATTGGTCAGAATAGTGGGTTTCACTCATATGCCACATATACAATATTGGTTTTCCACTTAACTAGGCAAGTTTTCTTCTTAATTATTTGATGACAGAGTAATCTGATGCACATTTTCCAAGTTTCTTCATTACAACTAACAATGTACTCTACTACAACAACAACAACAACATTACCCCATTGCCATAGAGGCTCCCGCATATAGCGGGGTATAGGAGGGTCGGATGTACGCAACCATACACATGCGTTAGAAACACACAGAGGTTGTTTCACGATGACTCATAATGATGCGTCAAGCTATGTTGATCAACTGCTACTTCACAATATAAGAAGCGCGACCAATTTAGTGAATCATTTTGCTTTATTCCATTATATTCCAAAGTGAAGGAAGGATGTGTCCTTGACTTCATTGAAAATATACTCTCTGTTTCCCATTTCCACCTTATATAGACCAGCAATTTGCTGTTAGTACATGAACATCCTAAGGAAAAACATTGAAAGCTAACTGATCCCTCACTAACCAACATTTAGAAGCATGTGTTAACATACATGCATATCTTTACCACATATACATACACGTTAACACACACTGCAGAGAAAGTTTAAAGGTCAATTTGCGTTTCTGTTCTATCCCTTTGCTGCTTCTGTCAAAAGAATTCATAATTTTGTCCACATGTTCTAAATCAGCTTTTTAGCTATCAACTCTATTAGCTAAACACTTATAATGACCATAATTTTCAACACTTCTGGTTCCTAATAAGCCCTTCATATATTCAAAAAGGGAAACTTGGGTATCGAAAGCTTCTAATTGAACATTTGAACTGTCAGAGGAAATTCAAGAAAACAGGACTGGAAAACACTATAAAATTGTACCAAACTAATCATGCTTTGTCAAGGTTGCATTACAAAGGATGGAGCTTGAGGCAAATGGCAAAACTCAGAACCATCTACATTTCTATCAGATTAGCTAGGACCATGAAAAGATAAAAATAAAGTAGCTTAATAAGTTACCATGATGATTTGAGGAAACAACAGCTGCCAACAAAAGAGCGCAAAGGGCCACACATTTAAACAACAAACATGGTTTCTCCAGTGTCATTACTGCCACCTCCAGAAGACCTACTTTTCTTTGAGGAAAAAGGGATACTTAAAAAAAGATCGGCAAAAAGATGAGCACAGAAAAGGGAGTTAATCCTTTGACCAAGTGATGCTTATGTGGAAATGGAGAGAAAATAGCGTTCCTAGGAGAATTTGGGGTAAAAATTTCCTTGGAAAGATAAGGGGGTTCTGGAGGAGGAAAATGATGGGAGACAGGCAGAATGTTTGAAAAGAATTAGCGGAGAGTGGTGGCCCCTTGCACTACTTTTTGAGGAACGGCTAAATGCTAAATTCTTGGATGCAAAAGTCATTAAGTAGGGATTGATATCTCCTCATCCCAATTTTCTTCACTTTTTTGTGACCGCGAGACAAGTGGCAGCAATGAAGGATAGCCTCATCATCCCTCCTTGCTGTCACGTGTCGCGCGGTCACGCATCACCGCACCCTCTTGCCGTGAGGTGATCCTATCCCTATGTAGGGTCACAATTAGTCATATAACAAATGTTTCACAAAATGTGACATTAAAAAAAAGGTTGAAGCATAAATACTGCATTGACATCTAAAAAAGCTCGATTAGTATAAACATGTTTCAATATAATAAATGTTTCACAAAATGTAACATTAGAAAAAAAAAAGTTGAAGCATAACCCAGGGTCTTGGATCCGGATCTCCTGACCCCCCTCCCCGTGACTCCCTCCGCGACCGCCCGACACGTGGCAACGGGGTGGGGTGGTGAGACTGGGTGAGGGTCAACCTCTCAACCCCCTGCTGCCACGTGTCGGGCGGTCACGGAGGAGATCACGGGGAGAGGGGTTAGGTGATCTCATTCGCAGGGTCTTTTGCAAAGTTTTGTTGAAGATGCTGGTGGGATGTGCTCTCAGCTCACTAACACATTTGTATATTGACACTCAGAAAGATCAACACAATTTTGTTTTATCATTAGTCCTACATTGACATCTAAAACAAGTTTCAATATAAAAGTATAAATCGTCATCATCATCATCCTGACCCAGTATATCCCAACAACAGCAAAAGCTATCGTTGAGGTCTGAAGAGGGTAAGAGGTTTTTATATGTTCCAATATAAAAACCTGATGAAGTATTTGTACATCATACTTTATGTTGATTGATAGTACATGCTTTGAACCATAACTTTTCCAATGTGTTATCCGCTGCAGGAAAATTACATCAATGAGTATTGTTACTGTTGTATATAGTAATTCATATTATAAATTGTTTTCATAAAACATACATTTTTGTCATTTATTGGTAATAGTTAATTATTACCTCTTTCCAAATAAGTTTATTTTCTATTCTAGTATTTACAGAATTATATCATCCAGGTGACACTAACTTTCCAATAATGAACATGTCATTAAATTTCAATACTTCCAATGAATAATATTTATATAATAGGGATAGTCTTCTATCTTATTTCATATATCCTCATCTGTTTTATGTAATAAAATTATATTTTATATACATTAATTCGGTATATAACTTGCTACATTTATAATCTTGTCTCAAAATATAAAATGTGCAAAGAATATTTTGTCCAAAAGGAAAAGGAAATTAGTAAATGTGAAGAATGTTCTAGATGTTGCCGGCTCAACACAAGAAAAAGAGCCACGCTTTGCAAACACAAACATAACAAGCCTTTCGTTAGCTGCTTGTTTCTTCCTTATCTCCTTCTCTATACTATCTACCATGGCCTCCACCTCCATTACTCTGGTCAAACCCTTTAATCCCCACTGCATAAAGCTCCCCTCTTTCTCAAATCAAAGACCTTTAGGCAAGTTCTATTTTCTTCCTGTTCCTTTTGTTTTTTATGTGTTACAGCTCCAGATTGTTTCTGAACTGGTTTTCTTTTTCTTCACAGGTTTCCTGAGAAATAATACCCTCAGAGTTAATGCCATTGGAAAGAAATATGAGCCAACCAAGGTTTTTGTCCTTAAACCTACTTTTCAATTTACATAGTCTTAATATTTTTCAAGAATTAATAGTTCCCTTTTGAAAAAGATTTGACCTTTCATCTCTTTTTGGTGCCTTTTGGTGTGGTCCTTTTCTTTAATGGCCTTTCCTGAGATGGGTTTCTGTATTCTGGAATTTAGGTTGTTCCACAAGCGGATAGGGTCTTGATAAGGCTAGAGCAGCTGCCAGAGGTATTGGCATGGACTTTCTGTTGGATTCAGTTTTGATTTTGAGTTTATTTTTTATATATTTATATCTGCGTCGTTGAGTCTTCTGTTGATTTCTTGTTGCAATTTGAGCTTGATTGTTTCTACTCTTGGTATTGGAAATGCGTTAGCTCTAGTAAATGTTGGATTGCATTTATATATACTATTATTTGCACTATGTCATTGTTACTGAACTGCAATATTACATCCTTTGGTATCGATTTGGAAAGGTTTATGGCTTTTGTTGTGGATAATGATCCTTCTTAAACGTTACAGTGATCCTTTGGTGTCATTTTCTTTTAGATTTTTTTATTCTTTATCTTCTTCTCTTTTACAATTACTTATGGCTTATGTGACTACATTTTTCAATGATTGCTGCTGTAATAGCACCATTTAACTTCGTTGCAGTTTCTGTTAATAAGGCATTTGGCCTTCATCTTGTTCTAAGTGTTCGAGTTAGAGACTCAAGCTCAACATTGAATATTTTCAGCCTTGAATGCAAGGGAAGTAGAAATTTAAACGAAAAGGCTTTATTTTTCTTTATCATGACGCCGGGAGATTTATATAACGTATATATGTTAATATTGTGTGGAATTATTATGTATCAAAAGAGAAAAATGCGGATATGGTTGACTGGTGAAGGGAATCGAGTTCTCTTTATACTCGTACTTTTATTTAATACTCCTAAACCTCACCCCCTCTGATTATCAGTATTCGCTCCCTTTCCCTTGTGGTTGAGCTTCAAACTTCTGACCCCTTTACTACATTCCATCCTCTCTACCATCACGAAGAGCAAGCAAATGCCCTCTCATTTTCTCCCTAACTCCAACTCCCTCCTTCATTCAGGGTCAACCAAAATATGTCTAAACAGCCAAATTCTCGAGAAATTGGTTATCTTAGAAGTGTCTCTAGTTCCCCATAGGAAGCTCTTATGGTTGATTAAAGAAAGATGGTGTGGTGATGTTCATGATTACTGAGGCTAGCTCACCCCCCCCCCCTCTTTCTTTTCCTATTTCCCACTTTTGGGCTGGCGGATCGTGACTCTTGAGATTTGCACTTCTATATCTTACCTTTACATTCTCTTAAATTTGAGTCGAACCTGGTTTATCAGTGATATTTTTTATGTATATTGATAGTGGAACTGTTGGAATGTTGTTGTATTCACATTGCAACTGTTGGAATGCAGAAATCAGCTGGAGGAGTTTTGCTGCCTAAGTCAGCGGTGAAGTTTGAGAGGTACCTTATGGGAGAGGTGAGCCAAGCACATGAATAGCTATGTTGCCAACTGCAGTGTTTTGCTTCAAAATTTGGGTAACTTTCTTGTCCACTCTGTAGGTTGTCTCTGTTGGATCTGAATCTGGGGATTTGAGCACAGGAAAAGAGGTAATTTGAGACTGTTTTGGTTATGGCATTGCATTTTGTCCAAGACACCTTGATTTACTACATACATTTAGATGAGGATCTGATGATGGTTGTCTTCTATGTTTGTGCTGTGTATGCAGGTTCTTTTCTCTGACATAAATGCTTATGAGGTAAGCAGTTGCTTCACTTGCAGAGCAAAAAAATTATCAAACTTGACTTAGTTTGTTTCCTTATTTGTGTTTATCGTCAAAGTGATGCCATTAGCTCTCTGAAGTTTACTAATGGTGCTCCTTTAAGATGTTAGCATAAGTTTTATGAGAACAGAGACGTACAGGTTTTCTGGCACTGAGTTCGTATTAGAGAAGTAGAAGGAACAGTACCCTAATACGTCACTAGTCACCTAAGGAGCAATGTACAAAATGGGTTTTCTTTAAATTAGTTATGACCTACTCACAGATAACTGGAACAGAAGATATCTCACTCTATGAAGGAACATCAAGTATAGAGAAAGCTAAAAATGTTGCAGTTTTTTAATTAAAAAAATCACGGTTATCGTAGTTTTTAGAAGTAATCGGATCGAAAAATAGTGTTATTTATCGGTAACCATGTATGACGCACCATGGTTTGACAATAATACAGCGGTTTTGACAAAACCGTGTGTGTGCATTGTAGAGTTTAAGAGAATAGATTTGAATGAAAAACCTCTCTTGTTTTCATTGATTTAGTAACCATACAATGCTTACAATATATAGTGAAAGAGTTCCTATCTATGACAACAGGGTCAACTCTTAAGATCTGATTTCAATCTACAAATCTTAGATTGTCAAAGATCTTGATTTTATTCTTCTTTATCCATATCTAATTCAAAGATCTTGGTTTGACTCTTGTATATTCAACACTCCCCCTCAAGTTGATCAGCGGGATAACCGATGTTTAACTTGTGCAATGTTGCCTCAAACACTTGTCTGCTAACTGCTTTCGTGAGAATATCTGCAAGCTGATCTTCAGATCGAACGAATGGTACTTCGACTATTCTTGCCTCAAGTTTCTCTTTTATGAAATGTCGATCAACCTCAATGTGTTTAGTTCTATCGTGTTGTACCGGATTTTCAGAAATCCTAATCGCCGCTTGATTGTCACACTTTAGCTTTGCTGGATACTTTAGAGGGAACCCAATCTCCTTCAGTAGTTTATCAATCCAGAGGACTTCCATAATCCCTTTAGACATTCCCCTAAACTCAGCCTCTGCACTGGATAACGCGACCACCTTCTGTTTCTTACTCCGCCAAGTCACAAGATTTCCTCCTACGAGAGAGAAATATCCAGAAGTTGATCTTCTATCACCCAAGTTTCCTGCCCAATCTGCATCAGTAAATACTTCAACGTTTAGATGACCATGATTTCTGTACCAAATTCCTCTTTCAGGATTCCCTTTTAGGTATCTCAAAATTCGCATCACTGCTGCCATATGCTCTTCCTGTGGTTTATGCATAAACTGACTTACTACACCAACTGCATAGGCTATATCAGGTCGAGTATGAGCGAGATATATCAGCTTTCCAACTAGTCTTTGATACTGCTCTTTGTCTACTGTTGGAACTCCCTCCTTAATCTGTAGCTTTTGATTTACCATTACAGGGGTATCGCTTGGCTTACAGTTTAGCATTCCTACCTCGGCCAACAAATCGAGAGTATATTTCCTTTGGGATATGAACAGACCTTTTTCTGAGCGAAGCACCTCGATCCCGAGAAAATACTTTAGTTCTCCTAAATCTTTCATTTCGAATTCTGAGAACAGACTCTTTCGAAGCCGAGCTATCTCCTCTGTGTCATTTCCTGAAATAACCATATCGTCCACATAAATAATTAGGCACGTGACTAAGTTACCATGTTGTTTCAGGAAGAGTGTGTGATCTGCATTGCTTTGTTTATATCCATTCTGTTTCATGACAAGAGTAAATCTTCCGAACCAAGCTCTCGGAGACTGCTTCAGTCCGTACAACGATCGTCTGAGTCTGCATACCTCATTTTCCTTGAAATTATGTGCAAAGCCAGGTGGTGCTTCCATATAAACCTCTTCTTTTAATTCTCCATGTAGAAAAGCGTTTTTAACATCAAATTGATATAACGGCCATCCTTTATTCACAGCAACAGAGAATAAGATCCTTACTGTATCAATTTTGGCCACCGGGGAGAATGTTTCCGAATAATCGATCCCATATGTCTGTGTATACCCTTTTGCTACCAATCGGGCTTTATATCGTTCAATTGTGCCGTCTGCTTTATACTTTACGGTGAATACCCACCGACATCCTACTGGTCGCTTTCCTTTCGGTAATACACACTTTTCCCATGTTTGGTTTTTTTCCAATGCGTCCATCTCAAGCTCCATTGCCTTTTTCCACTCTTCTTGTAGAACTGCTTCCTCTACACTTCGTGGAAGATTCTCAGTGTAGGTGAACAACGCCTTCCCATCAGACACACTTATTGGATGTTTGGAAGACTTACTTATCCTTTCAGGCGAGTACCTTCGAGGTGGAACGCCTCTGTTTCGTCTTGGAGGAAGGACATGTCCTTGCTGCTCTCTTGGGAGTTCAAGGTTTTCAATAGTCTCAATGGCAGGGAGATTATTATTAGAGGAATCAAAGGGTAATAATAACGGCAATGACTCACTTACCTCACATAGGACATCTACGGTTGAAGATTCATTTGGCGATGGATTTTGAGCTTCCACACTATCTATTGTGGACTGGGCATGCTCGACGGCGTCACCTGCTTGTCCTTGTTGAACATCCTCCGATTCCCTGGGGTTATGAAACCAGTCGAAAGGCTCACTAGATGTCTCCCCCTGGGCCTGAGTACGGTGTTTAAAGAAATATTCATCTTCAACGAAGATGCAATCAAGAGTGACATGGATTCGTCGAGTTAGGGGATCATAACAACGATAACCTTTTTGGTGAGTAGCATACCCGACAAAGACACATTTGGAAGCACAAGGATCCAATTTTGTACGATCTTGCTTAGGAATGTGTATATAGACTGTGCACCCGAATATTTTGGGTGGTAGGGTCATGAGAGAAGGTATGTCGACTTGGGTAGCGAGTGCTTGAATTGGTGTTTGTCGATTTAAGGTTCTGGTTGGAAGACGATTAATGAGATATGCTGAGGTAGAGATGGCTTCAGGCCAAAAATTCTTGGGGACACTAGATTCGATCATCATAGAGCGGGCCATTTCCAGTAAAAACCGGTTTTTTCGTTCAGCTACTCCATTTTGTTGCGGAGTGTATGAACAGGAAGTTTGATGAACCAGACCATTAGTCTGGAAAAACGTTTGTAATTCTTGGGACATATATTCACCGCCGTTGTCGGAGCGGAGAATTTGAATTTTTTTTTCTGAACTGGGTTTCAATCATGTGAAAGAAGTGGATGAATTTAGCTGAGACTTCAGACTTTTGTTTGAGAAAATATACCCATGTCATACGTGAATAGTCATCAATAAAGATTACAAAGTATTTAAAGCCTTGTGGTGTGGAAAAAGGTGCTGGTCCCCACACATCGGAGTGAATAAGTGAAAAACAATGATTAACTCGAGTATTATTTGGACGAAAGGTACCCCTGTGATGTTTAGCAAGAATACAGGTATCACAAATATGAGGTTCACTCGACTGAGTAAAAAACTGAGGAAACAGAGTACGAAGGTAACCAAAGGAAGGGTGACCCAAGCGCCGGTGCCATAACCACAGTTGTCGGTCAGCAGTTCGATGGGTAAGCATGGACCGACCCCGTTGAGCATCCTCCTCCATATAGTATAGTCCTTGGCTCTCAATGCCACGCCCAATGATCTCCTGCGTATGAATGTCCTGCAAAAGGCAGAAATCGGGATAGATAAGAACGACACAGTGAAATTGTTTGGTAATTTGACTTAATGACAGTAATTTGGAAGATAAATTAGGAACATATAGGCAATTTCGCAGATGTAAGGTTGGTGAAATGGCAATGGTCCCACTGCCTTGAACCGGGACTAGGTCACCATTGGCAGTTTCAATGTGTGATTTAGGTAATTCAGAGGTGGTCAGATGTGTAAAGTCAGCAGGGTCAAAGGTCATGGTATCGGTGGCCCCGCAATCGAGAATCCACCGATTATGAAAAGGCTTTATTTTTGAGGTTCTTATGTAGTTTGCACAGATGGAGGGTGTTGAGAACGTTTGGTCGGTGTTCTTAACAGGATTAAGTTGGAGGGGTAAAAAAGGTTTTTTGTAGGATTTTGACTGTGAGGGTAATTTGGTAATTTCGCAGGTTTTAGGGCAACTATCAAGCAGGGGTATATTGGGAAAAACAGAATTAGGGTTGGGGGATATAAAAACCCCAACCCTACTTGAATTTGAGCCGCCCCCCTCATTTTTGCAGCGGCTGCTGCTGGAGCTACCTTCTCCTTCCTCTGGTTTTTCTTCCGCCGCTGTACTAGCTGTGATGGCGTTGATATTTTGATTGATGCCCACAGCAGCTGCGGCTCTTCCTGTCCCTCCGACCTCCTTTGCTCCGGCCTGCTTGCTGCCCCACCAATCTGGGTATCCAACCAATTCGAAGCACTCTTGTTTGGTGTGCTTCCTTTTTCCACAATGGGTACAAACCAATTTCATCTTATCTTCCTTATCAAGCCCACGCTGGGATGATTTTGAGCGTGGGTTTGTTGGAAACTTTCGGTTCTGGTCTTGTTTCCCTTGTGCCCGCAGTCCGGTCCCAATCCCTGATGATGATTCCTCTGAATCTGAAGGGACCCCTCCCCTTAAAATCACCATGCGCATGTCCTCCCTTCTGATTGCAGAATAAGCTGCTTCTGGAGAGGGCAAAGGTTCCCTTTTTAGCAACTCCCTCTTGACTGTGTCAAATCGTTCTTCCACTGCCATCAACAGCTGGTATAACCGCTGTTCTTGTATTTTATTGTTGTAGATGGTGATATCTGTTGGGTCCTGCATTGGATTCGGATCCCTTCGATCAATCTCCATCCAGATCCCTTGAAGCTTGTTCCAGATTTCTTCCAAGCTATTACCCCTTTGTCTGATGGTATTAGCCCGCTTGTGCAAGTCAAAAACTTGCAATGAGTCTGTGCCCGTTCCATAGGTCACTGCCAAACCTTCCCACAGTGCCTTTGCTGTTGGGTACTGGGAAACATTGTTGATCAGGCTTGGCTCTATGTTCTGTATGAGCCAAGTGAATACACAATGGTCTCCTATCTCCCATTGAGAGTATTTCGGATCCGTGGGAGCCGGAGGAGGAGGAGCCCCAGTGAGGTGCTGACTCCGGCCCCTGCCCCCTATGGCTCTTTTGATCAAAGTTGCCCAGAGTTGATAATTATCCCCATTAAGTTTAATCCCAATGGATAAATTATCAAGATTTGGACTTGGTTGCTGAAGATTAAAGTTGTTGAGCAGATTAGCTAATTGAATAGCTAGTTCAGTGTTTTCTGGTTTGTTATCGGTGGCTGACATTTTTTGTTTGATTTTTCCACAGGTGGCTTTTTAACGGTGGCTGCGCTGGTTTTGGCTAAAGGCTGAGAATAAGGTATCGGAACTGTGATGAAGTAATTTCTGAGTTCCAAGGTAAGGTATCTGGAACTGTGATGAAGTGTTTTTCTGAGGTTTTGGATGAAGGCTGAGGATAAAGTGTCAGGAACTGTGATGAAAATTTTTTTTTCTGAGTTCCAAGGCTTTACACCAACCCGTTGTTCTTGGGTCTAGGTTGATTGATAGTATTCTGGGATTCTATTTTATTGGTGATGATGAGCTCGGTGTTTGATCTTTATCAAATGATCGTAACACTTTGCTCTGATACCATGTAGAGTTTAAGAGAATAGATTTGAATGAAAAACCTCTCTTGTTTTCATTGATTTAGTAACCATACAATGCTTACAATATATAGTGAAAGAGTTCCTATCTATGACAACAGGGTCAACTCTTAAGATCTGATTTCAATCTACAAATCTTAGATTGTCAAAGATCTTGATTTTATTCTTCTTTATCCATATCTAATTCAAAGATCTTGGTTTGACTCTTGTATATTCAACATGCATATATAATTTCCATCTCCAATAGAGTCAAGGACATACTCTTTCTTGATTTTGAAATATGATGGAATAAAGTAAAAATGACTCCTTAAATTGCTGCGCTTCTTATATCGTGAAGTAGCAGTTATCGACACAGCTTGACGCAATGTTCATTGTGGGCCATCGGGAAATAACCTCTGTGTGTTTCTAACATATGGGTATGGATGTATACATCCGACCTCCCACTACCACGCTATAGACGGGAGCATGTAGTGAACCAAGGGTTCTTCACACTTCACGATCTGTATGTGACCTAAGCTTCAATTCTCTGCATACAACGTTTTAGCTAATGGGCTTGACAACAGGGCGAGGATGTCTGAATATGATGGGAATTGATCTCATGCATTATATTCAAAAGATTCAGTTTCGCTAGTAAAAAGCTAATCGACTGGCTGAATTCCTTCCTAATTGGACATCACATTAACCACTCAGATTTCCTTCGCATGAAAAGAAGCTTCTTTTGAAACCCCCTTCTCTTCATCGTCCATCTCCGTCCTCCAAACAATTTCTCTTCTTCCATTTACCCACGTCTCCTCTTATTTCTCTTCTTCCATTTACCCACGTCTCCTCTTTTAAAGTCTCTGTCGACCTTTGCCACTCCGACTGCCGCATCAAGTTGAAAAACATTCATCTACATGGGAATCACAACAAAAATGTTGGATTTTCTTCTTTCCATCGCAATTTGACCAGATCCACAACATAAAAGACCTAATTAGGGCGAAATCGGCGAACACTACTTTGCTCAAACATGATTTCGTTCCGAAAATCTCTTCTACTCTCTATCTTTTGCTTTGATGAGGATAGGGGGGAGAAATCATTTGTCATCCATTCGACAGCAGTTGACCTGGACTTGCAGAAATAAGGGCTTTCTATTGTTGGTCAGGTAATGAGCATTAGCGTCTCCTTCACAAGTGTAAGTGTTGAGAACTTTGCTGAAGCTAGATGAATTATCAAAGGCCTTTTAGAAAGCCAAAAACATTCGAATGACCATGTTCAGATTCCAATCCGATGCTTTAAAATTGAAAATCCTTGAAAAGTCCTGTATAGGTTTTGATATGCGTATGCTATTCTTTTGCTCTTAAGTCCCAAACAAGCCTATAAAAAAAACTGAAACTAGATGTCCTACCTGTTTGGATTCGTCTCTCAAATTTTAGGCTCCACTATTTCAACAGTGACAGTGACACATTGGGAACGATAATTGGCCTCATGGATAAAACCCTTGTTTATGGACAGAGCAACTACAACCTAAACAAGAATTGAGTTTGCTAGGATATGTGTTGAGCTTCCTACGGGTGAAAAATTTCCAACGAAGTCTTACTGATGAATTCGAATAGAAGGTCTATCTGGAGGTGGTCTATGAATGGTTGCCCTTAAGGTGTACCAAATATAATGCTTTTGGCCACTTTTGTGAGCCTGTGGTGAATACACTACAGAGTGGAAACCAAAATGACTAAGTGTATACTCAAAGGAGGAACCAACAAGCACATGGGAAAGCAGGGCAAGTACAATGGAGAAGAAAAAGGAGCGCTGCAAGTCATGCTGTATTGGAACCAACGAAGAGAATAAAGTAACATAAAACAAATTCAATTCACTTGCAACATGAAAGCTGGTTCTCAGAAAGCTACTGAAAGCCTGAGTGATGGGGCTCTATCAGTGGAGAAACTAGCCTTCACTCTTAGGCTAGTAAAGATGATGAGTTTGAAAAAGAAAATGCGCAATATGCAATTGTCTCATATGAATGTCAAAATGAAAAAGAAAGTGCTGGAGAAAATAGCTCTTATGGCTATGGCCTAGACACAAACTCTGAATTGAAACCTGACTAAAAAGTGAGATAAAATGCACAAAGAAACTGAAGAAAAAGAAGCATAGTCAACAAATGAAATTGTTATCAAATGCACCTCAAACCTTTTGGAGGTAAGCCAACAAAGAAAAATGACAAAGATAATTGAATGAGGACTCTACGACAGAGGAAGGTGAAGATAAACTCGGGAAAAAACAAGGTTGTGAAACTGCTGAAGCCAAGTCAGAGAAGAAGGCGAAAGAGGTAAAATGAAAAACATTTTCATGAACTGGAAACTTATAATGATGTTGATATGGTGGGAATTAACCATGAACAGGATGTTCATGATTCTTCTTTGACTCATACCAGGAGGTATGAGGTCAAAGAACAAATTTAGCAGCCTGAAACAATGGTGGACTTGACTGAAGGCACTGATGCCAAGCCGGTTAAGCAATATAGTAGAGATAGGAGTAATAGACAGAGAATAGCTTTGGTCCCTCTTTTTTTATAGGATTTTGAATTGATCCCTGGAAGTAGGTTCTGTCTAGTGATGGTTTGTACGTATATTGAGCAAATGCTTTTGGTATCACCTATTATAATGACATCTTATATGCATATTTTAAATATCTATGAAATTCTAATTTACAAAGAAGTTTAAGCTTTTCTATTTGTATCCTTCCTTGGTCAAAAGAATATGGTTTCCTGTTTTTTTGATGATGTGAATGTTGATGATCCTATTAGGTGGATTTGGGGACAGAGGAAAAGCTTTGTTTCTGCAAAGCTGGGGACTTGCTAGCTGTAGTTGAATGAATTTGGGGTGTGGAAGGCCATCCTTCTGCTGAAATGAGAGCAGTGGTGCCCTGAATCTTGTTTATCATGGACGTAGATGACCTGAACATGGTTGAACTTTTGTCTTATGATGAACTCGGATCCAATTTCACAAATAATGGAACCTCCAAATTTTGGTATGTTAGGGATGCAATTTACGGTAAAATGCGTTCGTTTTGTTGGAACAAAGATCTGTTGTCATATCTTCTGTCTACTCATAACATTTTTCTAATGATATGTATATGATCATGGTTTCATCTAAAGTATAATTTTACACATTATATGATGTCACATAATCTCACAAAAAATAATGAATAGAGCAGGTGACATATAGTTTAAGACCAAAGATGAAGCATGCATGAGTATAAATGTATAAATTGCTGCATTGAGGACCTGAAGATGACTTTTTTATATATCTTCACTGTGTTGGGAATTTCACCTCTCATTCTGTCAGGGTACTCCTCCAGTGTACAATAGTTGTTGAATTCTCATTCTCAAAGATATATGATGATCTCTAGTGTACAATAGCTGATGAATCATCACTCCCGACAAGATATATGATTGACTCAATGAGAAAAATGGTAAGTGTTGTTTCGGTGACACGGGAGGGGGACTCTTTTGCACGTGGTCAATCATGACCTGACATGTGGCAAAAATGGCCATTTTTTTTTTGCTTTTCACTTTTGTCACGTGTCAGGGTATGATTGGCCCGCATGCAAAAACGTCACCCCCGCGTCACCGAAACATTTTCCACTTGTTAGAGTCGCCTAATGAAAATAAGGTTCAAAGTGTTCCAAGTATACCCCAAGCAAATTACCTATGTGCCCAGACCGTATGGGGAAAAATGAGGTCTCCATGTATAATCCGTTACTATATATATATGTATATATATATCTATCAAAGATATGGTTTATTTGAAACAACATTAGACCATGGAGAACCTAGGCATGCACTCAGAACCCAGAAACTAAAGTTGTACGTTAATCTTATTGTTAGAAATAATGGTGGTTATTTATACTCTTTGCGTTCTAAAAAAATAATCGTAGATGGTCAATTTAGATACTTGATTAAACATTAATTAATACCAAATTTTCAACGTATTTGACCCAATAATTTGTCTAAATAATATCTGCGTCATTTACGATCAAATTTTATCATGTTTTAAATGATATTTGACCAACTAAAACGTTTTTGGGACAGGAGTATATAGCTATATATATGCAACACACGAGTTAAAAGCAAAGGGATATATATATACATAATATATATATGTGTGTGTGTATCCCCCCTGGTTGCCCAAATTACCATGACTGCCACTTATTTTAAACATCAACAGATGGCCACTTCATCTGCTCACCTGCTAATCCTAACCCGGTTGACCAAAAGATGAAAGAACCATTTTTCTCTTCTTTTTCCTTTTCAAATCCAAAGAAGACAAGTCAATTCAAACATCAGATGTAACTCAACAAATTAAAACTACAAAATTGCCCCTCTTTCTATGTTCCATAGTAGCGTTCTACAAATTCCCAGATGTCAGGAAGAAATCTACTGTAAAATAAATCTTGATATCTGCATAAAATTTTGGAGGTGAGGCTCTAAAGCAGACATTTAGAAACATAAACAACAAACCAAACCCCTAGAACTCAAATAAGCGCAACTCAATCATCCCTTCATTCCTCTTAGGGGAGTACCATGCTGACACTTTCCCAGATTGCAGAAGCCTCAGGGAGTAGTTCAAGCTCAAGATAACGTCTTCCAACTGCGGACCATGTTTACCAGGTGTTGAACCGAGAAGAAACCGCGAATCTGCTCGAAAAACAACCGGTCCTACAAGCTGAAAAAGAAGAAGGATACTCAGCAAAAAAGTAAACAAAGCGTTGGCATCTAGAACTAGATGGGATGTTCCATCCAACAATGCAGCTGTTGACATCTTTCAAGAAGAATAAAAATGCCGTCTTTCAACTAAAAGTAGTATCTCTGAAGCCCTTTTTCACCCGTTTGATACGGGCGGGCATGCGAGTGGAGATAGGAGGGCCACCAACGGAATGAACACTGATTTTAGAAGTTAAAATTTGACTAATCTTCAGGAGGTGATTTACAACAACTCAAAATATACTAACTATAGCAATAGCTACAGCTAAGATCTGAGTAGAGTCAGGAGCATGCAAACGATATCTCTATCCATCTCAAGAGATAGAGAGTTTTCTTCCAATGAGACTCTCAGCTCTATATGTACTTGCACAGATGACATAATAATAGGCATATGGTGTGCTAGTGCACTAGACGGTATGTCGTGAAAGAGATAAAAGCAAAGCTCAAAAATTTAATATGGGTAAAGGCAATTCATGACCCTTCAAATATGCTAGCAGTTTTTACCTGGGAAAAAAATTAACTGCAGACCATTACTTTTTAACTGAAGTAAAACATAAGAAAATGTATTAAAACGAAATTAGAGAGGAAGGGGACGGATGAGATATATTTACCTGCTGCTGAAATATAAAACTTAATCTGGGAGAGGACTTTGTATCCTCTGCATCACTTTCAGAAGCTTTCCGGAAAATATTTATGATTCCTTTTCCCAAAGATGAAGCAGAAGCAACATCTAGTCTTGCATCTAGCCTTGTTAAGTCACCAAAGTACTTTCTGAAATTACCATGCTGGAAAGTATAGCATGCAGAGCCAAATAAATCGACACTTAAAGGGCCTCTACTAGATTTAAAACTGATGCTGCCAATCCCGGATTCCTCTGATTCAGTAGTTAGAGTGCTTTTACCACGCGCAAACCATGATTCAAGAGTAGCACCTAAAAGAGCAAGCTTGGGAATGTGAAAAAGATGCTCAGTTAACTGAATGAAAGAAGATGCATGTCTACAGTCTAAACTTGAATCTCTTTCGATTATTTAGACAGACCGCTTCTATATTCCTATGACATATGTTAGAGAACTTTGCAATATGTCCCAGAATAAGGCCAGGCAGGTTCTCATTATATAAGAAACTTTTGGTGGAAATGTACCGGATCAAGGCAAGAAAAGACAAGACTCAGAGAGAAAAGACTAAAGATTAAAGATTAAAAAACAAAAATCCAGAGCATGGCAGCAGTAACTCATCAAAACTTCTATCACAATTGCAATTGTACAGGCCTTGCAGACTCCCAAAAACTTGCACAGAAACTATGAGCACAATATCCTGTCTAAAAAGCAACTGATGTCACAACAGTGAGCCTCGACACGTACAGTTGTATTTCACATTCTTATTCAACAAACAACAACACTAAAGCATTTATCCTACTATGTGGGGTCAGCTATATCGATCAATCATTTCTCTTATGCTTTATTATATTTTACTTTATTTTATTTCTTTTTTTGAGCTGTGGCTAAATCTTACCTTCTTTGTTTGTCTCCTAATACCTAATGCATAATATGTGCCTTTAGAATACGCATCTTTTGAAAAATATAATATTATCTCAACAGTGATTTCGGTCTAATTACCTAAAATTCTCACTTAAATCTTATATCCTCCACATGACATCGGCTACATGAATCACATGTCTCCACTATCTCAATTGTGTTCTATCACTGAACATATGCTCCCCAGTTGCCATATAAGTCATATCATTCCTTATTGTCTCTTTCCGTCTTATTTGGCCTCCCTTTCCCACACTTAACATACACCTCATTCATTGTCTCGCATCGCCTAACAGATGCATTTGCAAGACGCCTTTGCACATGCCCACCATCTTAACCTTGACTCCCTTATAAGAATCATCCAACCTTTCTCCTTATATCCTCATTTCTTATATTTCTTTTCTTCCTTATATTTCCACACCCATATTAACATTCTCATTTTCAACACTCGCATTCTTTGTTCATACTCATAATTGACTGCCTAACATTCAGACCCGTAAAACAATATTTGATGTAGTACAAAGGCTAGCCAATGTATAACATAGCTTCTGCTTACTGATAGAAAGATCCATGTTTGGATTAGGCCTATCACTCAGTGTGGATATATCAAGCATAAAAAGAAAAATAGAAAGAGAGACTTAGAGCAGGAGTCACCCATCATCGTTTACCAGAGTGGAAAGAAGGAAGCAAAGGTGTTTTGAGCCAAAGGTCGGAGGAGTCCTTACATTGTAAGATTTGACATTTTGAAATGCTTAAGGTATCATGCCTAAAGAAAAAAGTTAGGGACAGAAATCAACTGGCTGGCGAATTTGACCTCAAATTCTGATGGAAGGATGTTTTGTACCAGAGCATTTGTAAATTTAGATAGGATTAGACATTCTGTGGATTCAATTCATGATATTATATCTTCCTTTGTCTTAAGGGATACTCTCACATGGTGTGGAACAACATTTAACTTAATTAAAGGAAAACAAGGAAAAGAATTGATCTGCCAAGAACATGATAGCTTTTATATTTCTGACCACCAGCTGATCATGATTGCTCAGGTAACCAAACTGGAAGAACATGCCATGAGAAAAAAGCCGCATGATGAGACAGTGAATGTACCGATGATTCCAGATATTGCTGCATGAGGCTCTTTCAGACGAATATCGTAAGATGGACGCCAAAATTTCCCTTCAGGGGTAATTTCTATGATGTCCTCTTTTTTCTCTTCCTGCCTCCAAAAGTCTTTGCTCTTCTCATAAGAAACAGCAGCTTTAGCAAAAATTCCGGGCTGTAAAGCATAAGGTGCCTCGGCAGTAGAATCATTGACGGTCCTAGGACGGCCACCATTTTTATGAATGCCAAAACGATATCGTAATCCAGATTCTGAAACAATTGATAAGCAGTTCAACGAAATGATTTCAGGAACTTCCCAGTATCTGCCATTAGTATCTATGAATAGCTCTGGCCAAGCGGCTTCCAACATAACATCATGGTTTGGAAGCTGCAAAGTCCAAGAAAATTGCAAACAAAATATCAAAATTACTTCATGCATCTGTTCGTGAATGATCAAACGTCAGTCAAGTATACTGATAGCAGAAACAAAGGAAAATGGAAACAGAAAAACCAAAAAGGAAAGTGTTTTGAGCAATTCAACTACTTAAGATCCTCAAAGATTCATAAATTGCCTTCTGAAAGAGCATTGCTCTAGATCTACGTCCTTTCTTCTCTCCATGCTTCTCAGAGCTAAAAAGTAAAGAACATGACGATGCCAGTGCCAGCTGTGTGCACAAACCAATTGAATAGAGTGATTTGTCTAGGAAATGTCTTGCCACGTCTTTAAAAGCAGGCATCTCCCATTCATCTACAGAGGAGAGTTCAGTTTTAAGGGAAGATATCAGCTTTTTGAGGCGGACCTGTCCGATCAGCCCAAGCCACCTGTACAGAGACAAGAAGAGTACATTAGCAAATCAGCGAAAATACCTTCTGTAGAAAATATGAAGTGCAATCTTCTCCTAGTGACTTGAAAGGCTTCGACTAAAGCATTCAACAAGTCTTATTGTATTTATTAAATAATACAGACAAGAAAACTACAAAATTAAGCATATAACAGAAAATGACATCAGAAGAAGTGGTGAAGAGCCCAAAAATATATACATACATATATATGTGTGTGTGCATATACATACACAATTAACATCCGAATTCTTTTCTGATACACAATTTGACAATGATAACAAGAGCAGAAGCCTCATTCCTTTTCGATGGGGTTGGCTGTATGGATCTTCTGTTTACATTGTGCTTGGTTATGAACCACATTTCCAGTGCCAAAAAAAAAAAGTCCTGTTCGTAAAACTCTCTTTTTTTTT
>AP025049.1:37279692-37324479 GCA_036186865.1 Eustoma russellianum | reverse complement strand
TTTTTTTTTTTTTTTTGGTAAGTCTGTTTGTAAAAGTCCGCTAACATAAGACTTGTAATTCTCTTCCTTTAAGGGATCCACTTTCTTAATTATTTCATGTGTCCATTAAAACCAGGACTTATGCGTCGATCGACTGCTACGTCACATTACAAGAAGCGGAGACTGAGTCATTTTATTTTATTCCAATTATTCCAAAGTCAAAAAAGAGTGTCATTGACTCCATTAGAAATGGACATTAAACTACATATGCAATGAAGATAATTTTCTAGTACCACACAAGGCCGCAACTTCAATCTCCAAGACACATTATGCAACCAATGCACAAGGTTAATTCAATTTTCAACACTATAATATAGATTAGAACAAATTTTCACACTGAAATTATCCCATTTTCTATTACTCTGTTTGCACATATCAAAAATTTTCACTATTTCTCAAAAAATGTGAGGTTGTCTAGCATTTCCAACTAAGAATGCTTCCTACAAAGGTCAAGCCAAGTTCTCGCAAAAGGTAATACTCAATCTTTTTAATTTTTTTTATCATCTTTCCCACTCCTCCTTGCAGTTTTTAAACCTCAAAAAGCAGCAGAACATATACAATAAGCTCAAACCAGAAAGCATACCGTCCAGATGGAAAGTCTTCTCAGTTCAAATTAAGCTAACTAATTTCAGAATCCCAACAGCTAAAAAGTTGCAGTCCCACTTTGTCTTTTCCAAAGACCCATTTTTCATTTCCGACGAAAATCTAGATAAAAATTGAAACTGCACTGGCCGATAAAACAATTCATCCAGTAAAGAATATCAATTTACCAGTTAAAGAGAGAAGCTTTGATCATGCAGGAGTGGAGACCAAAAGAGCCCAATTCCGGTCGAGAAGTAGGAGACCAAGTGGGAATAATACCCAAAGGGAATCCATTGCCCATAAGAGAGAGCTGCTGAACTCTGAGAACACGGCCGGCACGGCTTGCATCAAGGGGAATGGGGTCGCCGGGAATTGAACGAGCAACGCCGTTTAGAGATTGCGGAGTAGCTATGTCTAGGTCCCAGAATGCAGCGTCCATTGCTGTTCGGAGGCTCGCCATTTCCGGCGAAGAAGCAGCTAAAAGTCTTGCCGGAGATAGCAGAGTCGTGGCTTTTGGAGAAGTTTACCTTATCTGACTGTTAACTTTTGGTGTTTTGTTTTTTCAAAACCGAGTTGAACAAGTCTGGCTGACTTATATCATTCTATATTTCATACATATATATCTCTAATAACATCATAAATAGGGCTTATGACCGTGTATATGTATTTCATATACATATATATTTATAAATATGTAATAAATTTATTTGTTCCAACTTTAACCCTTAAGGCCGCATGATATTATATATATATATACACACACACACATGTAGCTAAATTATTTGTTCCACAAAATATGTCTTAAGACCATAAAAAAATTGAGCTCTTATTTTATATCTTTCATGCAGTTCAATGTGACTGAACTTCAGTCAAAGATTTAGATTTTTGCTCCAAAACCAATTATGAGCAGTTAGGTAAGTTGCGCCATTACAAATTAACCAAACTGTTCGTTGTGTTTAGTTGTAATATGACTCGTTCGAAACAAATTAAAAGCGATTTATTAAAAAATAATAATCAAACATAAGCACTTTTTGGTTTCACTAAATTACTTATTGAACATAATCAAACATTACCGAAAACATATATTTCTATCTAATATTTTAAATTACGTTCACTATATATGAGTATTTTTGCTGAAAAAATATTAAGATTTTTACTGTGGAGATTTGAAGAATATGATTTAAAGTTTAAATATACATACTCTTCGATTGGATGTATTTGCAATTACTTTAACATAAAAGTGAACTTCACGTATTTTAGTTCCTTTTGAAACGATATAGAGTCATGTTTGGACATAACTAGTTTAAACACATAGTATTTGTCTTAATAAGAAAAATATTTGATTCTGTCCGAATCCTTTGTCTCCCGAGCCAAACAACCTTTATTTTTCCTGCAAATGGGTTGTAGCAACTCTACACTGTTTTGTTGCATCAAGATTCAATCAATCTCCGACCAAAAAAAAAGAAAAATCATTCAATTGATAATAACAAAACCAACCCAATCACAGCAATAATCATTGCTACTGCTATTACCAGTAATAATAATAATATTGTGATAATAACGGAATGAGATTCCATCATCTCCAAATCCGTTACTCCCTTCCAGACTATAATATGGTTATTACACATGAATAGGAAAAACTTACATATATAATCCCTTTCTAATATCACTCGTGATGATTGCCTAAAACAATTTCTGATAAACAGATGCGTAAGTGAAGGTTCATGCTTGCGCCCTTGACGAGTACCTATTTTTTAGTTAGACCATGGACCACATGCGCCAAAGGACGGTAAACCATGTCTAGCTAAATGCTTCAAGAATTTGTACCATCCATGCTACAGAAATAGCCAAGCCAACTCTATTATCGAAGAAATAAGGAAACATGCCAACTCTATTATCAAAGAAATAAGGAAACGGGCAACAATTTTACGAATAATGTAAGGTATATGTGTGAGACGCAACCTATCTTTTAATTTATTTTTTCAAATAACTGGCTCTAAACATAATTTTATAAAGATACGTAAATAGAACTAGATGAGAAAATATGTTGATTTTCAAATGAGAATTAAGAAAATCTACTTTATCTTATTAAATCAGTGAGCTACATAAATGCCAGAGTTCAACAAAAATATTACAGGTTGCCTACCAAATAGACAGTTGGTACTTTTTTTTATTCAATCAGTGAGCTAGATAAATGCTAGAGTTCAGCAAAAATATTACACGTTGCCTACCAAATAGACAGTGAAGACCAACAGCAATGGGAGTTTAAATTTTTTTTTTTAAAAAAAAGGAAACTTAAAACTTTCTTTAGGCAATGTGAGAAATTGTTGGCAATCATCAACAACAATCTTAACAATATATCTCCACAGTAGAACTCTATCACCACCGGAACAACTTGAAAAATGTAACCGGTGATATAGATTACAAAAAGATCAAAAGCTTTGATGGTAACATAAAGCTTTGCTTTTGGTGGTTTTGGGGAAGGAAGGGGGGGGGGGGGGGGGGGGGGCACCAAGGGACTTACCAGATGCACTAACGATCCTTCGGTTAAACTGCCTCCTTCCTTTCCTTCTCATATATACCACAACTTAGCCTGTTGTTTGCCAATGCAAAACCTATTTCAGCATTTTAGTTCCAAAATGTGCTGCTCTTTGTGGCCATCTTAATCATGTACGCGGAGCTGCCCATAGCTTCACCTTCTTGTCAATGCTGGCAGTAGCTAAAACATGCAACCGCTCGTCTCCTGGAGGGGGAAAAAAGAGAATAGAAGACCATGCACTTCAGTTAGTCCAATAGAATATGAGGTTATAACAGTATTTAGTGCATTTTGTTTCATATATATATTTACGCCCTAAGGTGCAGGAACACTAGGAAATAGTCTCAGCAAAAAAAAATTCAAGCAGTCGTCACATTTTCGGGAGCGATTTCTGCCATATATATATATATATATATATATATATATATATATATATATATATATATATGTGTGTGTGTGTGTGTGTGTGTGTGTGTGTGTGTGTGTGTGTGTGTGTGTATATATATGTGTATATATATATATATATTATCATTATCCGTACCCAGTATATCCCAACGACAGCAAAAGCTATCGTTAGGATCTGGGGAGGGTAAGTGGTAGGCAGACAATACCTCTATCCCAAGGGACAAAGAGTCTGCTTCCAATGAGACCCCCCTCTATATGTACCTGCATACATGACATAATAATAGAGATATGATGTGCTAGTGTGTTAGTGAGGGAATTCAGAAAATACAAAGAATAGGCTTTCGATATTAAAATACACATAACGTGTATATGTACGTGTAATGCAAAACAGCGGTAAAACATAAGCAACCAAGTGTTAAATCAACCTAAAGCGTAGATAGTGTCTACGCCTATCTATGTCCTTAAATATATTCTAAGGTGTCCCTATATATGACCTATACCTCGTTAACATTAATCTTGTGTCTCCATTAACTCCTATCCTGGACCATGTCCTCAGAGAGGTGCAGATCTAGTAGGTCGTGCCTACTCTGCTCATCCCAAGTATATATATATATATATCCCCAACTCATTTCGGTCAATTTGTCTACAAGATAGCTATTTATGTGCATGACAACGAGTAGTTTCGGATGCGAGAGGACCCTGGCACAAGATGGTGAAGAAAAATAAAACTAAACAAACAAACTAGAATACTAGATCATTTTTTGCTTTTAACATCTTTCTCTCTCTGACACACACTGGAATTGTGTGTGTGCGCGCGTGTAAATCTGTGTATATATCCTTTTCTGTGGCAAGAGATTCACTTACCCTTTGCAATTGTGGTTGGTGACCATTGTATGTCCACAATTTCACCTGCATCATAAATTAACTGATTAAGTTCATGATATTTATAACAAAAGGTAATTTGAGTCCACTGTGACTGCTTCAAACTATTTTTCGACTTCATGAAACGAAATTTGTTAACTCACTCCAGAATCCAACATGCAAAAGATGAGTATATTTTCCAGTGCCGAAAGATGGGAGATCAAATTGGTTAAATGTAAATTACCAAAATTATTTAAGATACTGAAAATAGATTACCATCATGAGCTTTTTCAGCAGTATCTAAAACCTTGCCAGAGTCTGCTGACAGCCATTGTAGTGTTGAACCATGAGTGGCTGTTAAGATACTCCCATCAGGAGAAAGACAGAGGTGCTCATAATGCAAGGTTGCACCCTTTGCATCGTGAAGTGGAATAGGAAATACCTTCAAAGTCTTTGGGTCCTCATCCAAATGGTACCTAACTAAACATTAAAAAGCCACAAGTACACCCCATCAAAAAATATAATTACCACCACCAGAAAACTAAGAAATGAAAACAGTAAAAAAAAAAAAAAAGATTCTAAATTTCATCAAGTGGCTCCACTGAAATAACTACCGCCTCTTCTTCTTTCTATCTAACCACCATCCCAACCACAAGGGAAAGGGTATATGCAGATGCAGGCTCCCATTATCACGATAATTCTTTGGGGCTAAGGTAACCAGCGCAAGCTGTTCAGTTAGCAATAGCCTTAGGCATGGTCACTCAAGAAAAAAAGACCGCACAATAACATTGCATGAACTGAAGGACAAGAACATCAGCAAGTTAAGATGGCTCCCTTAGGAATTTGAATTGATCTAGTGTTAGAGGCTATTGCGTTTCCTGCGTGTATGTAAAAAAAAAAAAAAAAAGTTTAAATGGCTCCCTGCTCGGGAAGACCATAGGCAGGCATCCTTTTTGAGTGCAATGGCGGCATCTTCCCAGGCCATGACTGTTTACCCTTCGCCAAGTTCCAATTTTCTTAGCAGAATGTTCACTTCAAATCTTGCATGATACTGTAAACAACAAGCAATCTATGACACATGCGCTTCTAAATGCTCTTTCCGTTGTCTATACATATTTCACTGCTCAAGTCAAACAATGATCACACATGGGCTGATTCTTTCTTGGAATTTCACAACATAAGATCCTGTCCAAATGTAGACTCAACAAAATCCATCCATATAGGAGAAACCTCAGATAGAAAAGACGCAACAGTAAAATATCTGCAAAATTAAATGAGAGAGATATCACAAAAAGTATGCACCATAATGCACTAAGGCGCCGATAAAACGCTACCAACAGTAAGAGACTATGCTAAAAGCTTACACAACTTTCTCCAGTTCAAATGTTCCCTGGTTAATCTATCAAAATATCTGTCCTCCCAATGTATCCACAAACTCTAACTATGTAGCACTAAAACGATCTAGAATTAAGGAGTTCAAGATTTATCTAGTAGAAAGAAGTGTGTGCTTTATAGACTGTCATACATACCATTGATATTCCAGACCCGTATTGATCCATCCTTGGATGCTGTGATGATTTGTTCAGAGTTTTGTGTGAAGCATAGACAAGTCACAGCACTCTGTATGTAATTAACACAGAAACAATCAATTAAGAGAGAGAGAGAGAGAGAGAGAGAGAGAGAGAGGAGGAAGAACGCTACCCTCGAGGACTATGACTACTAAGGAACCACTACAGAATATTTATTACATTCAGAAAATACATGCGAAAGTTTACAATGCTCTCTCTCTCTCTCTCTCTCTCTCTCTCTCTCTCTCTCTCTCTCTCGATTATCCACAAATTTCTAAAAAGTTAAATGCTCATCAGCGTCATTGTAACTTCCCCCCACCCCTCTCCTTGCCATGCTACTACCTCATCAAATCCAAAGGGAACAAGCAAAAGGACACACATACACAAGCCTCAAGAGAGAGAGAGACGTTCTCTCTCTCTCTCTCTCTCTCTCTCTCTACTATCCATAAATTTCTAAAAAGTTACATGCTCATCAGCTTCATTGTAACTTCCCCCCCACCCCTCTCCTTGCCATGCTACTGCCTCCTCAAATCCAAAGGGAACAAGCAAAAGGACACACACACAAGACTCAAGAGAATCAAATACAATCCAGATTATACATGCTTGCTTTTTTAAAGCTAACTTAAGTCAAAAAAAACAAAGATAAAAAAACCTGAGACTAAGATGAAGGTAAAGTCGGTGTAATTTCCAAAGGTAATGTTAGGTATGTTACTTAAAGGCTTGCATCACACTTGCTTAGTTTTTCATAACGTCCATTATCACATTTTTATGAAACTTCTTTTACATTGTATTTAGTAGTACATCAATTTACCAGTACTTTAAAAATTTTAGTTTATTTCTGATAAGTAATTTACACTAAACACAGATAATACTTGAACTTCCAAGTCAAACTCCATTATTACTATAATATTTGAAAAGTGTATCCAAGAACTTTACAGTAGGATACAAGCTGGAACACAAATACAAATCAAGCAACAACATAAACGACCTAACTCTAGCCAAGCTTCTCCAGAATTTGACTGGGCTCAACTTGCATGCAGCCCTTTACACAGATAACAGGCAATAAGAATGAAAGAATCATGCAGAAGACCAGACTATCTTTGAGTAACATTCTCTTGGTCCTGGACCAACCATTATATCCTCTTAGTTGGTCCTCATCCAATAAGCAAACGGCAAGTGACAAATTCAGATAGATTTGCCACATAAGTGGATGATTATGACTTAAATGGAGGGCTGACACATATCATCTCTCCTTTTATCTTTTTTCAATTGGGTGAGAACCAACTACTAAAGTGAACAATAATCGGTCCATGAGAAACATTGTATGTCAACTATTTTCTCTGAATAAATTAAAGGAGCATGGATAAACAAATATAATAACGAAAGAATTTTAACACAAAACAGAGTGAAATAAAAGACCTTATGCCCCTTCAGCTGCATGACATTTGAGATCTCCTTCACTGACCCGTCTTTAGTGTATACAATCTCCCAAATCTGCCAGTATGAAAGGCAGTTATCCAAAAAAACAATTAGAACCATAAAATTGATAATATAGTAAGCTTTCTAAGATAGGACCAAGGACATTCCACAAATAGTAGAACAAAGACCTGAAACGCAATGGAAAAATTAGTCACCTGAAAACAACAACCACAACAACAACAACAACAACAGCACAACAACAATAACAACAACAGCAAAAACAATAAATCATGTTTTCCAACATATTTTCTTCTGTCATCTGATAAAAAAGGGAATAGAAAATGGAAAAGAAAAGAAAGAATGCAATGACATGACCAGTTTCAGAACAATATAAACCAAAAATGAATAAGGCGTGAGATTCAGTTGGATATATGGTACTAAGCTAATGTACCTTCACATCTGCAGTAAAAGCTGCAGCAGCTATAAACCGCCCATTGGGAGATATAGTGGCCATGTGGTTTTTGAGTTGATTTGTGTCAACATGCCCCAAACTCTTCCCAGATTTCCCATGCCAAATCATGATGTCTGTGCCTGCAAGTGGCAAAACATGAGAGAAGGGACAAAAGTTCCAGCAGTTGCTACTTCATAAATTTCATTGAGAAAAATGGGTTAGTATGACAAATCAACAGGCCATCTGAATTTCTTACAAGCAACAATTTCTTTTCATGACAACATACCAGAACACTTGCCTATGATTCGACAAAATGCAAGTTGCTTTTTCTGATTCAGATAATAAAGATGCTCAAAACATCAATCAGCAAAATAAGGGCCCAAACTCAAACGCGTGTCTGATGAAAAGAAATGAAAATGCTCCAAGATACAATCTTTAGCTGAAATTTACTCTGTCTTGGCACACACTCCATGGCAGTGAATCATGATAAAATGTCTAAGGGTTGATGAGCTGAAAGTAAAGGAAGTTGCTTGCGCCCATGGATACCCTTTTTTTCTTTTTTTTTTTGTAATTTAAATTTTCATATAAGAGCCAAATAGGCAAATTTACAAAAGGACCACAGTCTGGTCACAAAGAGTAGTCACAGACTGCGGTTAAGGTACCCTTTTTTTCTTTTGTAAGTAGAATTTCATAGATGGGCCAAAGTGGCGAATTTACAAAATATATTGCAAACTATGCAACATTTGCTTGACTAGCACCAAAAGATAGGTGGCTTACAAGATACATAACCATATACTAGTGCCAACCTTTACAAAATTTGCCCTAGAGGGGCAACTTGAGTCAAGCATATTTAACGTAGAGCTAGAGTACATCTAACTACTTCTAATCTAAACAAGTTTGTCCACAAAAGAGAAGTCCATAATCGAGCATTCATAACATAACTATCATCAAAATCACCAACAAAAACCAGACTATTCCATCACCGGAATTTTCAACGTATATGCTCTATCTAGTGAACTTTATCATAAACATGAACCGAAGAATTCATTTGTATAACTTCAGGAGACAGTGAATATCACAACCAAAACTGGACAGGGTTTGGCTGCTTCTGTTTGAGATGTCCAAAACAAACAACTTCACAGCAACTACTTGAGCATCCTGATGCATGCTCAATAAATTAGTAAGAGGTGAAAAAACTTACCTTCGGAACATGAAACAATTACACTGCTCCCATCCGCACTTCCAAAAGTGGCCTTAGCCCCAACTAGGGTGATAATGGCCTTCTTGTCGTGGACACGTTTATGCTCCCATTTGATCTCTGGAAGAGGAAGCTTATTCTGTTGCTTAGACTCACCGGCTACATTTGGCTTATCTTCACCATACATATATAAAGAAGAACCAGAGAGGGTATTCGTTGCAACCACAATAGATGTTGCATCATCAGCAAATGTAACAGCTGTGGCATGGCCTCCAGCAGGCAAATTGATTCTCAAAAATCTAAACATTAATTACGCAGATCAGAAGATGAACTAGTTAAGCGAAGTAAATGCAGATGATAAATAAAATTATCAGATTAAGCGTTAAGAGAGGAACTTGATCCACATACTTGAAGCTTTTGTTTGCAGCATCATCCAACTTGAAAACCCTCAGAATGCCATCGTCACAAACTGAGTATAGAAGAAAAAACAACATTAGACAGATTGATGTTTGGTTTATCTGTAATACAGAAAGAAAAATAAGTCAGTTGAGCTTAAGAGGGCGAAAACTAGAATGGCTTATTTTGGTATGAAGAGGAGTCCAAGTGCTGCAACCAATTCTCAGCATAATAATGTGGTTGCCCCCCCCCCCCCCCCAACACAATTATAATCACAGTTATAAGTAAAACACAGTCCCCAATAAATCTTTTTATGCGGCTTTCTCTCTATGATATTTTTCCACCATATGAAAGAAATAACTGTCGCACAAAATAGACACTATTTGTAAAAAAAAAATATTACCTTATATTATGAACACTTTATAATGATGAAAACGAGTACCATATTGAATATGGTATACTGTCTCTAAATCTACACCAGGTTTATTATATGAAAATGTAATGAGTCAGAATCTAAATTAAATGCATTCAAACATGATCCTAAATCATGTAATCTAAATCATGGTTATGATCGCGTTCTAGACGGTAGCTTAGCTAATTTTCAAGGAACATCTACCGTATCTCTAGCCAAGTCTTGTCAGCTAAGCAGGCGGATCCGCAAATTAAGAAAAATACTCAAACAAGTCAAGCTATTAAGCTTCAAATCTACTGAGTCGATTATATGAAAGAGATAGAACGGATTAAGGCTTGTCACTGTTTCTTTCCGGTCGGGGCATATTAAAGGAGCCATCTTACGAAAAGTAAACAGCGACCATTTCAATCTGGAAAACTATTATAAAGTACAACGCAGAAAGAAACAGGAAAAAACAGTTGATTACACTAATGAATAAAACAGGTACAGAATAGACACCTAAATCATGCAGTCACAGAGGAAGTCCTATCAGGACAAAAGAATTGACGTTGATATACCAGTAGCAAGACATTTTGCATCTGGAGAAAAAGATAACCCCTTGACAGAATCCCCATGACCTTTCAGTGTATTCAAATCCAGAGGATGATGCTTTTTGCTTGCTTCCTACATTTTGAAAACACGATAATCAATACAAACAGTATGGAATCACTCTACCAATTCCAACAAGCATCATTAAGTCAGCCATAATTCAGAAATTCCAGCCACATACCCGACCCTTTTCCTTGAGGGACAACCATTCCAAATTCAGAAACTATAATAATATATAAAAAAGTATTCTGCAACAGAAATTAAATAAAGTGTGATAAACCCTACCTTATCAGCGGCGGAGTGAGAATGAGAATGAGCTTTGGACTGATGTTTCTTCTGAACCTTCAAAGGCTGTTTCTGATTCTGAGCTTTTCCAGATTGCTGACCTTCGGGTTCAAGAGAAGCAATCGATTTCACTTGCGCCTTCTGTTTCCGGAAATAACTCCCGAAAATAACAAATGCAATCACTGCTCCGGCGATCACAGATACAACAATCACTGGAAGAACCGCCTCCATTGTTTTGCTCAGACGATACCGATTTCAGAGTTCCGAATATTTTCAACAAATTCGTAATTGCAATAGCAGTTTGATCAAAAGGAGAATTTAGAAGAACCTGATTAGGCTTCTAGTATTTGATGAGGCTGAATAAATTGCAAATAGAAAATCTAGTTGATGAGTCATGGCCACTTGACTAGAGCGTGATTAGCAGCCTACCGGTTCCTCGGATCCTGTTGGCCGCAGAGGATCGTTCCTGGTCGGCATGCCTGCCGGGATGGTCGAGTGGCTGTCTGACAGGTTCTTATTCTTTTTTTAAAAAAAAAAAGCTTATCCAAACTCCAAAGTGACGCAATTTGGAAATCAAAAAACTAGAGTGGTTGTATTTCATTTGTGTCAGTCAACATGTATACATTTTTTAAATAAAAAAAAATTGGAGAGGGAATCGAACTCGAGACCTGTGAATGGGATAAATACTAGTCAATCAATACACCTAAAGGTTTTTCGCCAGTCAACATGTATACATATATATATAACTACAGGTTTATGACCAGAAAATTCCAACCGGGCCCGATCAGTTGTCACA
Organism: Eustoma russellianum; assembly: GCA_036186865.1. Taxonomy (NCBI): domain Eukaryota; kingdom Viridiplantae; phylum Streptophyta; class Magnoliopsida; order Gentianales; family Gentianaceae; genus Eustoma; species Eustoma russellianum. Next base: position 37,312,943 of record AP025049.1, on the reverse strand, counting down.
CGGCGCGATAGAGATGAAAATCAAGTGTCCAAGACCCGCTATATCAAGGTTTGGATTGCTCGGACAGCCACACAAGGAGAGTGAAGCTCTAATACCATGCGTTTACCTGGAAAGAGAATCCAAAATTTTGCTTAGAACTCTCGCCGCTCTCTCGAGCCTCCGTCACGAAAAATACATTTATATGAACTACATTTATATGGCAACATGATCATACTACCTCTGGATCACGCTGGCTTTAGAGGTATTAGTGGCTTTAGATACTTTAGTTCTTTTATGGTAGTCAACAATAAGGGAACTCAAATTAGATATATCGTTATTTTTATTTCTTCTCGAGATATGAAGTCGGTTGAGCTAAATAACTCATTGCTACAATCGATTCACCGGAAAGCTTGAGAGAGTTTCTTTGGTGAGATTTTACAACATTTACTTAGTTTTAATTTTTTTTAAAAAAAAAAACTGAAAAATGATACGAATTTGAAAATTTTATGCCTAAACAATACGTTTTTTTCAAAGGTCTCCTAGGACATCATTGAAAAAAGCGTCTCAGAACACGATATTTCATAAAATCTTGAGTGTCGTCCCACAAGAAAATTCCAAAAAAGAAGCAAATCTTCAGCCAACAAATGATGAATACAGGTTGAGGGATGGGGGTGGGGGAGGGCAAATGAGTAAAACACTTCTTTTCATAAAATCCAAACTTCATATGCAGCCACCAATTGACTACAGAATGCCTTTTTCTTTGCAACTTTGAACTGCATCATCATACATTTCTGCCAGCCCATACTTGTACTCAAATCCAATGTCCAGCAGTTTCTTTGTTGCAAGCTTAGGACCCTTCATTCTTGCACTAGGATCAGCTAATCTGTTAATATAAAACCGCAACGTTGATTAAATTTTCATTTCTGTTGGTGAATACACAGAAAATAGAAACGATGATGTATTGTAAACAGTATTGCTTACTCAGGAGATGGGATTTGATACTGAGGATATCTACTTTGCAGAAACTCAACCAGCTCCTCAACCGAAACATCAACATTAGAACAAATGTACCTCCCTTTAGCCTCATGATGCTCAAAAAGAAAAATGTGTGCGCGTGCTAAATCATCATTATGCACGAAATCAAAGCTAGCATAGTACTTCAGCGCTTCTTTGTTACCTGCACAGTGAGGAAAAAATTGGCACAAAGTTTAGTATACAAAAGCTTTAGATGATCGCCAATATACAACACAACATTACCCCATTGCTTTAGAGGCTCCCGCCTATGGCAGGGTATGGGAGGTCGGATGTACGCAACCATACTCATGCGTTAGAAACACACTGAGATTGTTACCCAATGACCCATAATGAAAATTGTGTCAAGCTGTGCCGAAGAGGTTGTATCCCGATGACCCATAATGAAAATTGTGTCAAGCTGTGTCGACCAACTGCTACTTCATATAAGAAGCGCAGCCAATTTATTGAATCATTTTATTTTATTCTATCATATTCCAAAGTTAAGGAAAAGTGTGACTTTGACTCCATTTGAAAATGGAACCACAAGATAGAATTTAGATAAGACACCTAAATTTTATACACTATGTAACAACCTCTAATAGGGGTAAACTTACCAAAGAACAATGCCATTGGAGCCATTTTAAAAGTGCCAGGAATATTTGGAGTGATGAAAGGGCCATGGATCCAAGGTGGAATAAGACTGACAACATCCAACCCGTTCTTTTCAGAAAATTCTAGACATGCCTTTTCAGTCAAAACCTTGGAGATTGCAAGATCAAGTTTTAAGCTCCTCAAAGTGTCAAGATCACTCCATGAGTTCTCATCCACTATATCTTTACCCTTGTCAAACATTATAGCAAAAACACCGGAAGTATACACAAGTTTCTTCACTGTTTTTGCTTTTAAGCTTGCCTGCAGAATCCCTAGCGCCCCATTTACGGATTTCCTGGTCTTTTCTTCTTCAGATTCTTTGCCCTCTAAATCAAGTGGATGAGCAACATGAAAGACTCCTGTGCAGCCCTCAATTGAAGCATCAAAGCTATCTGGTTGATCAAGATCTGCAGTAAAAATCTGTAACCTTTCAGAAGCACCTGGCAGATTAGTGAGGTAGCTGACATCTCTCTTCTGGCCTGGCAATAAGTTAATTTCAAGACATTATATCCTTGTTATTGATCATTTTAATGGGTCACTGAAAAATAATCATCCTATGGTAAAACACTTAAAGAGGACTTGCCTGGTATCAATTAGCACCTTAGTTCTATTAAAAAACTTTAGGTCTAGCTGTTGAATAATATTTCCTCGACCACAAAGATTCGAGTTCGAATTCCCTCCACAATTTTTCTTTAAAAAAAAATTAGCACCTTAGTTCCTTAACCATCGTCCATGACTTAAACTAGTTCAATTATCACATAAACGACTTCATATATTTAGAAACAGATATGTTACAAGAGAGATCATTCAAGTATTAACCAAACGGCATAATTCAAGTTTACATAGCAGTAAATGGTTGATGAGACGTGTTTCCTGGTAACCATCAACAGAATATCCATGCCAATGACAAGATCGGATGAATCCATAAAGAATCCTCCACTATCAAAGTCACTAACAAAAGAGATATCAATTAACTACTCTACTTTTCCAAGTGGAGAAAGGGAAAAAAAAATCATCATGTTGGAAAATGCAAATATCATATGCATATTGGCGTCAACGCTGGGAAAAATGATAAAATATTGACAAAGTATTCATTACAAAACAAAAAAAAATATATATATTTCAGATAAATTACATATATACTGAAAGTGCCTTGTGTTTAGAGAAAAACGCTTTACGAAGCCAGGGTCTATCATCAGATAAAGATCTTTTGGAAATACTTAATACCTGTGATCATCCCTTTTTTTTGTAAGTAAATTGTGATCATCCTCTAATGAATCTTTACCAATACTTTTGTCATTTGCTCATCAACTCTCATCAGAACATCCTCTAAGATAAATAAATTTATATACATACATTCTTTTCATTTTCTTGTCCTGAATAACCATTCCATTTGATTACCTTACAGCCGTGGCAAACATCTAAAGCTTAGTGACAGCCTCCATTTTAATAAGAGGTGAGCTTCAAAATATCACAATTGCACAACTGAAATCAAGCAAGTAGCTCAAAATCCAACATATTCTGTGGAGACTAAGTCTCCGCCGAGTTGAACTGAAGTGCTGAGCTGAACTCAGATCGGCAAACATGATCTGGGCAACCAACAGACTGAAGACAAACTATCAACTCAACTGAGCTGAAAGATGCGAAGGGTAGCCGTGCTAAGCTGAGACGAAGCACGAAACAAGGACAAGAAAAACGGAGACAAAAATATGGCCGTACTGATATGAGGAGGAGCTGAGGTGAAACATTAAACGGACCAAGATTAAAGTAAAAAACTGCTGAGCCGAGGTGACATTGAAGTACAAGATAGATAGAACTGCCATACTTTGTGAATTTTGTAACTTAGAATTTAACTCTACCTAGCAGTGTTGGTTGGTAACTAGCCGTTATAGTTTACTTTAGATAAACATTAACCACGGTCATGTGGTGAAAAACATATGTTAGAAGTAGATTAAGATGCATACAAATCATGAATATGTAGAATGACTCAGTATACTAAATCTACCAAATAGCCCTGCATGTAGCTTCCTTCTCCCACTAAAATACCAGAAATTCCTTGCACCAAAACCACAAATCCAAGAAGCAGGAAGCAAAATTCCAGGAATTTTTTCAGTAGAAAATAGAAGTGAAGAAGATATTGAACTGAATTAGGTGAAACCTGGTGGAGAGGGTCTAATGGTAGTGTTAACAGAATAACCACGCTCCAAAAGCTTGAAGATCAACCACGACGCCACAAATCCGGTGCCTCCGGTAACACATACTTTTCCTTTGCCTTCTCCTTCCATTTTTTTTTTTGGGTTTCTCTGATTCCTCTGCCAACTGTTTGCCTCTTTGCAGCAGTGACTGAGCTCTACTTAACCTCAATGATTTTGATGCCTTTTTTTTGGGCTTCATCGCACATATTATATGTTCCCTCACCAAACCCAACGGCTACAATAATTTCTTCCGTACATCGTTTACGTCATCGCTTACGTTGGCTTGGATATCAAGAAACGGGTTGGGATTTCCTCACCCCCACTTTCCTCACCCCCTTTGTGACCACGCGACACGTGGCAGCAAAAGAGGATGGTGAGGCTAGATGAGGGTCACATGCATCTAGCCTCACCACCCCTTGCTGTCACGTGCCGCGCGGTCACGCGTCACCGCACCCCCTTGCGGTGAGGGGATCCTATCACTCAAGACACTATACTAATGTTGTGTTACACCAACAACAATATTACCCCATCGCGTTAGAAAAAAATATGGAGGGATGGTCGGATATACGCAACGATTGTTACACCAAATTATACTAAATACGATACCATCTCAATAAAATTTTAGCTCTATTTTAATATTTTTCTTATAATCTTTTACAGGAAGACCAACTAAATGTGATACAAAATAATCATGTTATTTGTAGAAGTATGTTGCACTGTATTAAAAAAAACATTATAATAATTAAAATAGTATCATACTAAAAATTTTATATTGTCTATAAATTTATCGTATTTTAAGATAGTGCAATAGTTGATATCTAATCCACCTTTAGTGTCGTTCCACTTTACCATAAATGCGATTAGTTGTTTCTCAGAGCATAGTTCAGTTGGTATTCGATTTAGAAATACATAGTTCGATTCTAGAAACACACCAATATAGATGTTTTACTGTTGTCTAGGTCAAAGGCCCAGTTTGTAATGGACACCTTCTGTGAGCTCCTTGTGTATATCTCTAACCTAGTAGGCCGGTTCTGATTTACATCCTCCACAATGTTTCTTGATACTGGAAAGGTAAGAACCTTCCGAGCCAGAATATGACCCTTTGCTCTAATATACCACATCCAAATGGTTATATTGACGATTCAATTAGTGGACACGTATAACTAACCAGTGCCAATTATACATGACTTTTGGAATATAGTTCCAACCTCGAACCATGTTGATGTACGATTGGGATCATCTGACTCCCTTCCCGTGACCGACTGCGTGACCGCCCGTCACGTGGCAGCAGAGAGAGATGGTAAGACTGGGTGCGGGTGACCCCTACTCAGCCTCACCACCTCCCCTGCTGCCACGTGGCAGGAGGTCGCGAAGGTGGTGAGACATTCGGAGGTCAGGGGATCCTTTCCCGTTGATGTTACATTGTCTAACATTTGTCATGGTCTTAGTTGACTTATTAATCATCATAACTTTTTAATTCTCTCCCAAAAGCCAAAAACCAAATTAAGACAACATTGCATTTAATAAACAAGTAATTATGTTTGAAGTTGAAAGCCGCATATGATTTTTTACATGATCTTTTTATTCAATTAGTTAAACGCAAACAAATATTATTGGTTGGTTGTCAACTTAAATTTTATCAGCTACTTGCAGGTATCATCTAGCACGTGATGTGACGAATGCATGGACAGCTTTACTTCCTGTGCTTTATAGAAAAAGTTCATTCCCCGGTCATGAAGGTCCATATTGTCTCAGTCCAATGAGTATTGTGGATGATGCAAATTAGGAGCCCAGCGCACTCTTAGGTTAGGTGATGACTTACACAGTGACCCACACAAGGTGTCTCGTTGCAAACCAGGCATTCGGACTAGTAGCATTGGAATACCAACACTGTAAGTGTCTCTGGATTCGAACTCTTGACTTCATAGAGTAAATCTTAACCCGAGTAACAACTGAGCTATGTTATGAAATCAAAAGATTAGTATAAGTGTGGAGCTAACTTGCCAAAGAATAACTTTGAGAATTTGGTAGGTTATTATGGAGTGATGAAGGGCCAAGTGTCCGTGTGTTTATTAAATTCTAGAAACTTCCCATCCACCATGCTGTCCACGTCTCTTAATCTTTATCATCCATAACAACTTATAAAATAACCTCAGTCTGGATCCTTCCGTAAGAGATAGTAAGAAAATGATTTGTTGACATATGATAACAAAGAAGGCTGGTAAATTTTGGTGACATATGGTCATCAAAAAGTATCATACTAAATGAGAAACACGTGTCGGACGGTAGAAAGTATTTGTTGGAGAAATTGAAATGGGTGAATGAGAAATTAATTCTCAAAGTGGATGGAAAACACGGTTGCACGGTTACGTTTAAACAAAACACGGTTAAGTTTGATAAGGCGTTCGGTTATGGTTTAAATCGAACGGTTGTTTAAATCTGATTCAAACGGTATCCTTCGATATAAGATAAGATCAATCTGGTTTGATCTAACTGTGGCAGGGAAGGCAGCTTTAATCTAACGGCCGAGATTTAAACTGTCCTAACCACCCCAATCGAATGTGGTTTCCATCTAACGCTCCAGGTTTAAACCTGCTAATCTATCTTTAATCCAAAGGCTGAGATTAAACGTTCCTAATCTAGATAGGAGGTTTTCAGCTAACGGCCTAAATCAAACTTCGGTTTTGATCCAACGGTCACGGTACCTTGTTCTCCAACCGACTCCCCTATATAAAGAGGGCTAAGGGTGCATTTATTTACACACCTTGCTCTAGCATTTCATAGCATTCTGCATTCATAGCATTCGAGGCTTGCATCACGTCCGGGAGAAGTCAGGACATTCGAAGGTTCGAAGTAGTTCAAGTTCAGCAGTGCCGCTCAACTGAACAGGTACCCGTTGTATTCTGGGGGACGATTGCTCACACCGGTTGGACACAGTATACCGGGGCAATACGTCTTAAGGACATAGTCCTCGACTCGCCCCGGGTTTGATTATTTTTGTATTGTTCATATGCACACATTGAACGACTGCGTCTTGGTACAGCATTGATTGTCTCCAACGGACCAACAGTATTGTCCTTCTAAATAGATGTCCTTTCTAAAGAAAAATCACACTCTGCAGATTTAACTACAAATACATATGTTTTTTTCCTATACAATGTGCAAGGGTTTTTTTTTTTTTTTTTTTGAGAGGACATCCTTCTAAAATCCGCACACAAACATACATACATATAACTCTTTATTGACTCAGAATACTGAACGGTATAATTTTTCAGAGCGGGACTCATAAGATTGAATATTATAATTCTTTAGAATTGTATACAACCTTTTACAACTAACATAACTCTTGTACTGATCTTGCTTTTAAAGCGACCTCTTTATAAAGAATAAGGTCTGGTATGCCCACCATTTTTGTTGTGCATGTATGCTAAGACACGTCAAAAATGGTAGACTAAAAATAAGATAATTTTCTTTCTTTTTCTATGTTATATTTGTTATCCAATCAATAAGGACTCAGAGTAATGTTGGTGCAATAAACATATACATACACCTGGTAAAGTGCATAATTTGTCAACTTAATTGATATTCATCTTCACCAAATACTGTTCAGTACATAAAACATATATATTATCTCTTAACAACACCAGTGCAGGCTTGAGTTTCAGTCGAGAAGCACATTTCAGAAAGGGGAATCTTCAGCCAGCAAATGCTCAATACTACCGGATGAGATCTTAGGAGGCCTCATATGAGGCAAAATACGAGGCCTCCAATCACGCGACGCCATGTATACAAAAGGGCACGCTGTTTACTTTTTTCCTTTTAAAAAAAAAAGACTCTTTTGTACACGTGACGTCGCGTAACTAGATGACTCATATGAGGCCTTCTCTGATCTCATCCGCCGTAAAATACTCCATTTCATTTAGTAAAATCCAAACTTCATATGCAGCCACCAATTGACTACAGAATGCCTTTTTCTTTTGCATCTTTGAATTGCATCATCATATATTTCTGCCAGCCCATACTTGTACTCAAAACCAGTGTCCAGCAGCTTCTTTGTTGCAAATTTAGGACCCTTTATTCTTATTCTCTTGGAACAAAAGGTCAAATTCCTAACTCCAGGACCTCCACTGTCCCAACTCGAACTGTGTAGAGGATGTAAATCAAAAACTCAATCAACTTCTTGTTCGAAACAACTGTAGAACAAATATACCTCCCTTTAGGTTTCCATCTGATCATTTGCAACAGTGCCAGTGGAATAAAATATTTACGACGCTAATAAGGAAGTAAATTGTATGCAAAAAGTGTGTATTAAGCAAATGCAATTTGAGATTAGAGGATTATGCAAAATAAAGTAACATGATTTCAATAGAAAGGCAAAAAGGGTCGATTTTTTATCAAGTAGTTCTTCTGACCAATAAGAATTCTAATGAACCTAAAGAATAAGAATTTTAATGAACCTAAGAGAAATAAGAAATGATATTGCATTGGCATGATGGCATCTAATCTCTTCCATGCTTATTATTAAAGAAGTCTCCAGAAATAAACAAAGTGACTAGCCGAGGTGTCGTACTGAACTGAGGTGTCATAACAAGGTTAGAATCAAAGATGAAAGGAGGACTGAGCCGAGGTGTCTTACCGAGGTTAGGATTGTAGCGCCCCGCTCCCGAGCCCTAACATCGGGAACAGTGCACCCGCCGTATTTCACTAAGGAGAATACAAAGCGTCAAACCAAACTCTTACTTGTCAAAATGACGTAGAAATTTTTCTCGCGGAAACGTAAACTATAGCATATATTAAACTCCAATAACCGTCATTACATTGCTAAATAAAAATTCTGGGAATAAAAATAGTAAAGTAGTATGTGGAAAAATCCTCAAAATATAAATAAGAACAAAACAGCTGCAGAGTCCCCCCGTATCCTAGCCGCAGCTCTCAACCAGCCCACTCTGCTATGTCCGTCCCGTCCTCAATGAAGATATGCTCACAGTCCTCATCCGGCTCACCTGAGAAGTAAGGGTGAGTGACAGAAATCACCCAGTAGATGCCCGCCTCAAACAAATACAAAACGTACATACCGAAATGATATAGCCACATAGCACATAAACATGATATAACACATAGCACATAAATATAAGATAACGTGCATAAGATAAAGTAAATGCGGTAAGTAAAGCACTCCACATAAAAATGCGCAAGTACGTGATGCATGCTCAATCAACGTGTCACACGCAACGAGAATCATGTCATGCAATATGCCCCTAGACCTATATGCAATGCATGCCCCCGGGTCCTAAATCCAGCGTCGTGGTCTCTAGCCACCACTTGCCGTTTGGACACCCACGCCCTATAGACGCAGTATGTCTCATGACCCCGGTGCCCTATAGACACGGTAAGTCATCCCGATACCTACGCCCTATAGACGCAGTATACCTCATGCAATGCACGTGCCATGAATGCAACAACAAAAGTCGCCTTGGGCCCGTACGCCCATCCTCACCAACTCCGGCACTCAATATTTAGTTTAGTAAATTTTAAGAACATTGAAAAGTTGTTATTTAGCATCCCCCTTATTTTTCCTTAGATTTTATTAATTTTGTAGAATTTTCTACTAATTTTCCCTTATTTAATTCCATTTATTACTAACTATTTTTAATTACTTACATTTATCAAAATTCAAAAATTAAGTGGGAATAATTTAATTTTAACCTTTTATATTTTCTGTAATTTATTTATAATTTTCTGATAAATAAATATATTTTTCTGGAATTTTAAACTAATTTTAATTAATTATTTATCATTTATTCATTTCAGAAATTAATTTTTAGATATTTTTTATTTTTTCCGGTTTGGGCCGGCCTGCTGGCCTGGTCCGGTCCGCTGGCCATCCGGTCCGGTCCGGCAGCCAGGCCGGTCCAACAACATTTTCCCTTTTTTTTATTTTTTTATTAAATTATATTTCCTTCTAACCTTCATAAAATCTTCGTTTTAACTCCGATTGACCTCAAACCAGTTGCGTTGGACTCGTTATAACGAGACGCAACTTTTGCCGGTGGACATGTCATCACGTGTCCGGACGTGCCGTCAGGGGCCGCGCGTGGGCCCCACGCGTCACCCCTTGAAACGCGTCCGTCAGACCCGTTTTTTCGATTTCAACCTAATTCCAACCTATTCCGGGCTAGATAATCTTATTCTAAGGCCAAAACGAAAATTTTAAACCTCCCCAAGTATGTAAATCCCTAATCTTTTGAGTTGTTTCAAGAGTATTGTCACCCTAATCCAATCATACCATCAAATTCATATTTATACACGTACATAGCAGCAAGTAAACAGTTACCTCATGCTTTTCAATTATAAACAAATACACATCTATAATATAAACAATTTAAACAAGTAAATCACATAAATATATCATCAAGCATGCATGGATCGTACCCATTTGAGGGGGAAAGAGGCACCTACCTTAATCGACGCTAGACGGATTAAGACTCGAACTTGGGAATCTCGTTGGCCTTCTTCTCTTCTCCCTTTTCCTTTCTTTCTCTTTTTCTTTCCTCTCCCTTGGTTGCTACTGCCGTTTTTTTTTAAGGGAGGAGACACGGTTGGGATATATTAAGGGGGAGGGTGGGATGAATTTTAGGACTAAAGATAATTATTAGTTTGATAGGTATTTGGGGATTTGATTTGTGGTAGATTGAGAAATTAGGATATAGTAGTTATCTTAAGTAATTTCAACTAAGAAATTTTCCTTTTCTTACCCAGTTTCACTTACCCCCGCCCCACTTTATTTGTTGTATTTGTTTCATTTATTTATGACATGTATATTTTATTTTCATTTACCTATTACTATTATTGTTATTTTTTTTTATTTTCTGGTCGTAACATCCTACCCACCTTACAAAAAGTTTCGTCCTCGAAACTTGACGGACCTTATTGGAAAAGTTGTGGATATCTCTCTCGCATTTGCTTCTCAAACTCACAAGTCGCCTCGGGCTCGGTGTGATTAGTCCACTGAACTTTAACGTAGGGGATGACTCGGTGTCTCAAACTTGGTCCTTGCGATCCACGATCCTGATAGGAGTCTCCCTATAGGTCGTGTCCGGTCGAATTCTCAACGGTGGCGCATCTAAAACATGGCTCCGATCCGAAACATATGTCCTCAAGTGAGAAACATGAAACCCGCTGTGAACCTGAGCCAAGGCAGGGGGTAACGCTAATCGGTAGGCCAAGGTATCAACCCTCTCGAGTACCTCATATGGGCCAATGTAGCGGGGCCTCAGCTTATCCTTCAAACCAAATCGTGAAACTCCCTTCATAGGCGACACTCTCAAATAACCTTCTCGCCCACAGCGAACTCTAAAGGACGCCTCATTGAATCTGCCCAACTCATACTTTCGTCTTACGCAACCTTGAGCCTATCACGTATTAACTTCACCTTTTCTCTAGTATGTTCGACCAACTGAGGGCCGGTAATAGTACGCTCGCCAACCTCGTTCACATGAACAGTGGGACCTGCACTTACGTCCATAGAGCGTCTCAAAGGGTGTCATGCCGATGGCATTATGGTGGCTATTGTTGTATGAGAACTCAATTAGCTTGATCATACCATCCCAGTTCTCTCTGAGGTCTAGTGCGCAAGCCCTCAGCATATCCTTTAAAGTCTGAATGGTCCTCTCCGACCGTCCATCGGTCTGAGGATGAACGCATTGCTGAAACGTAGCTCTGTTCCCAACCTTCTCTGACAAATTGATCAGAATCGGAAGGTGAACCTCGGGTCACGGTCTGAAACAATACTAGCTGGAACCCCAAGAAGGATGACAATATCATCAATGTACGGTGTCACCAGTCCCTCCAGGGTCACGTCACTCGGCACAGGTAAAAAGTGAGCCGACTTCGTCAATCGGTCAACAATTACCCAGATCATGTCATTGTTGCTTCTTGTTTTTAGGAAGCCCTATAACAAAATCCAGCGTCATATGCTCTAACTTCCACTCCGGTATATCCAACGGCAACATCAAACCTCCCGGCCTCTGATGCTCTGCCTTAACTTGCTAACAAACAAGGCATCTCTCAATGAACTCAGCGATGTGTCTCTTCATCCACTCTACCATTAGTGTTTCTTTAGATTGTTATACATCTTCGTAGCAACTTGATGAATCGACAGCTTCGAATTGTGTGCTTCTTTCAATAGCTCCTTCCTTAGACTCTCCACATTAGGCACACACAACCTTCCTTGGTACCAGATACTGCCATCATCATGAATCTGGAAGCCCTCAATCAGACTGGTCCACATTCTCTCTCGGATATCTCGGAGCGTCACATCCTCCTTCTGCGCCTCCTTAATCCGCTCAATCAGAGATGGTGTAATAACTAAGGCCGCCAGAACATTAGCAGTGGAATCAGCAATGTCAAGATCAACTCTGCCATCTCTTTCTCTAATGATGTCTGTCTGACGTGATTAGACTTTCCACTCAAGGCATCTGCAACTTGGTTAGCCTTTCCTGGGTGGTAACTGATGGTCAGGTCATAATCTTTTAGTAGCTCAAGCCATCTCCTTTGACGCATATTCAACTCTTTCTGTGTGAACAGATATTTCAAGCTCTTATGATCAGTGAAGACTTCGCACTTTACACCGTATAGATAATGACGCCAGATCTTTAACGCAAACACCACCGCTGCCAACTCTAGATCATGAGTCGGGAAATTTTGTTCATATTGTTTCAGCTGCCTCGAAGCGTATGCACTAACCCTATCTCTCTACATTAACACACACCCTAGCCCATTCTTCGAGGCGTCGCCGTAAATGACAAACCCTTCAGTGTCAGAGGGTTGTGCCAATACTGGTGCAGTCGTCAACCTCCATAAAACTTTTCTCACACTCAGAGGTCCATAGGGATTTGGTTTTTTTTTGAGTCAGTCGACTTAGAGGTGCTGCGAATTTGCGGTGATAACTGACAAGGCCAAGAAAACTGCGTACCTCAGTTACATTAGTAGGTCGGAGCCATTCCGTAATCCCCTCTATCTTCTTTGGGTCAACAGAAATGCACTTCTCAGAAATCACGTGGCCTAAGAAAGTCACACTCTCTAACCAAAACTCGCACTCGCTGAACTTTGCATATAACTTTTTCTTCCTGAGAGTCTCCAATACCTCCCGCAAGTGTTCAATATGCGTCTCTTCATCAGGTGAATACACCAAGATGTCTCGATGAACACAACTACGAAACGATCCAATTTCTTCCTGAACACTGTGTTCATCAAATCCATAAAGACCGCATGTGCATTCGTCAGTCCAAAGGGGCATTATAAGAAGCTCGTAGTGCCCGTATCGAGTGCGGAATGCCGTCTTTGATATATCCTCCGCCTTAATTCTCAACTGATAGTAGCCTGATCGGAGGTCAATCTTCGAGAACACTCTGGCACCTTTAAACTGATCAAATAGATCGTCGACCCTTGGTAGTAGATATTTATTTTGTATTGTGATCTTATTAAGCTCACGATAGTCGATGCCTAGCCTCAGACTACCGTCTTTCTTCTTCACAAATAATACCGGTGCCCCTAGGGCGAAACACTAGGTCTGATGAATTTCCGGTCCAGCAACTCCTGTAACTATTCCTTGAACTCTATTAACTCTGTTGGTGCCATCCTGTGTGGCGCCTTCGAGATTGTTTCGCCTTCGGGTATAAGATCAATCTCGAACTCTGCTTCTCTGCTCGGTGGTGAACCTGGTAGCTCATCAGGGAAGCCATCCTTAAATTCTCATACCACCGAAATGTCCTCCCCTTTGCTTTCTGCTACTTCTGGCCATGTGGTGGAGGGGCTTGTGCCAGTGTAGGTCACTCTCTAGCGTAATGTCCATGTTTGCCATAGTTGCAGCAAACCTTCTGAACTCTCCAGCACTGATCTGTGTGTGAATAACCACAATGTGTACATACTGGGGGTGGCGATCCAACTGCCTTGAGTGGCTATGCCGCCGTCGCTGCGGGACCCTCAATCATGAATGGTCGAGACGCCGATCCCTGTCGCTGTTGTGGTGGTCTGAAAGATTTCCTGGTCAGATGCCGGTATAGAATCTTCAGCCATCTCTCCGATCTCCCAGGACAGAACTCTTCTCACGGTCTCTTAGTCCTGTTGACTGCTGCAACCCTCTCGAGATCACCCTCGACCTCAAGACACACCTCCAACAACTCTTCAAAAGAGGTAGGCTGGGTGCAGATGATCAATGGCTTAATATGAGAGCTCAAGCCAGTCTTGAACTTCAGCATCTTCGCTTTCTCGTTAGCCATGATGACGGGCGTGTCTCTCCAAGTGCATGGAATCTCTCAAAATACTGGTCCCCAGTCATGGACCCCTGTGTCAGAAGCTGAAACTCCGTCATCCTCCTCTGAATGACATTTTCAGAAACATAATGCTTCTGGTACTCCTCTCTGAACCGGGTCCATGTCGGCGGTGGTGTCAGTCTGCGTGCCACGCCCTGCCACCATTGCTCGGCATCACCCTCTAAGAATTGTACAACCACAGCATCCTTCAGGCCATTCGGAACCTGCATCAACCTCAACTACTCAGACACGTTGTTGAGCCAGATCTCTGCTCCTCTAGTCGTGTGTTACCCCTGAACATAGGTATCCGGTAGTTCTGCATCTCCCGGTAGAAAAATTGAAGCCCCCTAGGGTGGTGGTTCTGGTGGTGGCTGCTGTTGCTGCATGTGAGCCATCCGTATCTGCTACTGGGCCACCAATGTAGTCAGCGTGGGTAAGGTATCTGCAAGGACCTGAGGAATGGTCCTCTGACCCTGCTGATCATCGCCATTGTGTCCTCCGTTTCCAGCTGGCGGCTCGCGTCGTGGAGGCATTATCCGGAATTTGAGTTCGTGAGACGAATACAGATTTGTCGATAATAAGTTGAAAGGTGGAACGCGGATAAATCGATAATTAGACAAGAAAAGCTCATCATCGACACACACCTCCCATGACCCGATCATAACTTAGGTCTAAGATCATCGCTTAAGTCTACTTTGTTTATTAGGGGTAAGATCGTAACTTATGTCTAAGTGTTCTAATTAATCCTGCGTTTTCGAGGCAGATCTGAAGCCTTGGCTCTGATACCACCTGTAGCGCCCCGCTCCCGAGCCCTAACATCGGGAACAGTGCACCCGCCGTATCTCACTAAGGAGAATACAAAGCGTCAAACCAAACTCTTACTTGTCAAAATGACGTAGAAATTTTTTTCGCGGAAACGTAAACTATAGCATATATTAAACTCCAATAACCGTCATTACATTGCTAAATAAAAATTCTGGGAATAAAAATAGTAAAGTAGTATGTGGAAAAATCCTCAAAATGTAAATAAGAACAAAACAGCTGCAGAGTCCCCCCATATCCTAGCCGCAGCTCTCAACCAGCCCACTCTGCTATGTCCGTCCCGTCCTCAATGAAGATATGCTCACAGTCCTCATCCGGCTCACCTGGGAAGTAGGAGTGAGTGACAGAAATCACCCAGTAGATGCCCGCCTCAAACAAATACAAAACGTACATACCGAAATGATATAGCCACATAGCACATAAACATGATATAACACATAGCACATAAATATAAGATAACGTGCATAAGATAAAGTAAATGCGGTAAGTAAAGCACTCCACATAAAAATGCGCAAGTACGTGATGCATGCTCAATCAACGTGTCACACGCAACGAGAATCATGTCATGCAATATGCCCCTAGACCTATATGCAATGCATGCCCCCGGGTCCTAAATCCAGCGTCGTGGTCTCTAGCCACCACTTGCCGTTTGGACACCCACGCCCTATAGACGCAGTATGTCTCATGACCCCGGTGCCCTATAGACACGGTAAGTCATCCCGATACCTACGCCCTATAGACGCAGTATACCTCATGCAATGCACGTGCCATGAATGCAACAACAAAAGTCGCCTTGGGCCCGTACGCCCATCCTCACCAACTCCGGCACTCAATATTTAGTTTAGTAAATTTTAAGAACATTGAAAAGTTGTTATTTAGCATCCCCCTTATTTTTCCTTAGATTTTATTAATTTTGTAGAATTTTCTACTAATTTTCCCTTATTTAATTCCATTTATTACTAACTATTTTTAATTACTTACATTTATCAAAATTCAAAAATTAAGTGGGAATAATTTAATTTTAACCTTTTATATTTTCTGTAATTTATTTATAATTTTCTGATAAATAAATATATTTTTCTGGAATTTTAAACTAATTTTAATTAATTATTTATCATTTATTCATTTCAGAAATTAATTTTTAGATATTTTTTATTTTTTCCGGTTTGGGCCGGCCTGCTGGCCTGGTCCGGTCCGCTGGCCATCCGGTCCGGTCCGGCAGCCAGGCCGGTCCAACAACATTTTCCCTTTTTTTATTTTTTATTAAATTATATTTCCTTCTAACCTTCATAAAATCTTCGTTTTAACTCCGATTGACCTCAAACTAGTTGCGTTGGACTCGTTATAACGAGACGCAACTTTTGCCGGTGGACACATCATCACGTGTCCGGACGTGCCGTCAGGGGCCGCGCGTGGGCCCCACGCGTCCCCCCTTGAAACGCGTCCGTCAGACCCGTTTTTTTCGATTTCAACCTAATTCCAACCTATTCCGGGCTAGATAATCTTATTCTAAGGCCAAAATGAAAATTTTAAACCTCCCCAAGTATGTAAATCCCTAATCTTTTGAGTTGTTTCAAGAGTATTCTCACCCTAATCCAATCATACCATCAAATTCATATTTATACACGTACATAGCAGCAAGTAAACAGTTACCTCATGCTTTTCAATTATAAACAAATACACATCTATAATATAAACAATTTAAACAAGTAAATCACATAAATATATCATCAAGCATGCATGGATCGTACCCATTTGAGGGGGGGAAGAGGCACCTACCTTAATCGACGCTAGACGGATTAAGACTCGGACTTGGGAATCTCGTTGGCCTTCTTCTCTTCTCCCTTTTCCTTTCTTTCTCTTTTTCTTTCCTCTCCCTTGGTTGCTACTGACGTTTTTTTTAGGGGGGAGACACGGTTGGGATATATTAAGGGAGAGGGTGGGATGAATTTTAGGACTAAAGATAATTATTAGTTTGATAGGTATTTGGGGATTTGATTTGTGGTAGATTGAGAAATTAGGATATAGTAGTTATCTTAAGTAATTTCAACTAAGAAATTTTCCTTTTCTTACCCAGTTTCACTTACCCCCGCCCCACTTTATTTGTTGTATTTGTTTCATTTATTTATGACATGTATATTTTATTTTCATTTACCTATTACTATTATTGTTATTTTTTTTCATTTTCTGGCCGTAACAAGGATCATGGGTAGAAAGAGTGTCAAGCTGAGGTGATAAGTTGAAGTAAGGCATAAATGAAGGAGTACCGAACTGAGGTGTCAAACCGAGGTGAGGGCAGAAGTAAAAGGACTTGGGCTAAGGAGATGAAATGCCGAGCTAAAATAGACAGTGCTAAGGTGGAAGGATACAATGTCGAAGTGATGTGATAGAGTACCGAGGTGAGCTAAAATGAGAAGTGCGGAAGTGATAAAGGAACTGAGCTAAAAAAAACCAAGCCGAAGTGACGAAGTAAAGACACACATCAATGATGGGATGCCGAGCTGAGTAGACGAGGTGAAGGCAAATGAACTAAGCAGATGTTCAAAGCTGTAGTGAGCACAACAGAACAGAACAAGGATAGACATCAACAAAGAGACTGTACTACCGAGGAAAAACACTTAGAAAAATACGAGTCTCAAAGGCAGCACTGAAGAGATGAACATAGCAAAGGCACAGCCCAAAAAATACAGAAAAATGAGAGCTCATACGAGTATACTGTACATACATCCACTAGCTCAGTAGACCAAATAAACAATTGTAAATAGAATATAGCCGTTAGAGATATCCGTTGGTGGCTTGAGGTTTTTTTACCTCTTCCAAACCTTATAAAAGGCAAATTCATGTACATAACAATTGGTGTGGAAATTCTGAAGAAGACTGAATAAAATTTTAATTGTTCAACCTCCAAATTCTACTTCTATTTTACGATTCTAACTTCTATATTTTACAATATGTGTTTTTACAAATGTTTTATTCACTTGATTCCGCTTCATACTCTATGCATCTGAAAATTCCAACACTTATCAGATCCGTTTGCACGCAATATCTCAATAAAATTGCACTCCAACAACCATGGAAGAGTGGCACCAAAAAAAAAAAAGAAATTTCAAAAATGGGTAGCGAACAACCACCCTCGTTATTATGAAGGACTTCATGGTTCTTAACCTGGACAACTTTTTCCAAAGCTTTTCCATCATTTTTTTTTTCTTAATTGTCCCAAAAAGAAGTCGGATGAGATCTTAGGAGGTTAATTAAAATTGATTTTGTACACATAGCGACGCGTGATTGAAGGCCTCACTTTTAGCCTCTTAAGATTTCATCCGAAAAAGAAGTTGCAGAGCAACATTATTTCTTCTTAAATAGTCTATGCCCTTTACAATCCTGTAAATGGCTCAAAATAATGTGCAGTATAGTAAAAGACGTGTTACAAGAATCAAAATAAACACTACATTAAATATTTTAAACTATTCACACTGATATTAAATCAAATAAAAAACATAATCGTAATCATAATTTCTAGAGGACATGTCCTGAAGCAACTTGTAAGGTTGGTGCTTTGTGACCTTGAGGTCACGGATTGAAGCCGCGGAAACAAATTCTTATACAAAATGTAAGGTAAGATTGTATACATCTGATCGTAAGACGATCTGACCTCTCCTAAACCGTACACAAACTCAAGAGTCTAATGAACCGAAAATGCCTTTTAATCGTAATCACAGTTTCAACTATACACTCAAAATCAAGGCCTAAAATATTCAGTCTTTTCCCCAGTAGGACAAACGTTGACATGACCGATTCCCATGTTTATTCAACTTTCAACACATTTAAATAGAAGTCAGGCAGACAAAAATTTCAACATCCAACGTAGGAAAAATACATAGATACGTATGCACAAATGTCATCTTTGTTTGTATTTGACCAATCTTTCACGTAATTATTAGCAAACACGGTTGCATGATTACTTTACGTCGAAATACACAAGTTGTATTTGCATTTCTATTTAATATACAATTTTTGCATTTTTATTTAATGTTGATCATCTATTTAATAAATAAATGTTTTATAACATAAAAAATATACAGGGCAATAATTAAGAAAAAAATAGGAAGTACGTATAGTCTACAATATTGAACTGAAAATAATCGCAACATACTCTTTAATATAACGTAGTTAGTTTTAATAGATTATGTCATAATTTTACTCAAAATTAGTTTCTTACATAGTGAAAAATATAAAAGTAAAAAAAGTATATATGAGAAAGTGTGCAGAATCTAAAATGACAAAATCAGTATGGACAAGAACTCGCCCATAAACATTAAATTAACTTTCAATTAGTTTTTTTAAATTGGGTAAAATACATGGAAAAAAATTAATTTAAAACATAGGGAGTATCATTTTTGAGTGGGAGGTCAGTATCATTAAATTATGTTACAAACAATATAAAACCTATAGTAGATTTACAATTAGAGTCATACAATCAAATATATCCCAATTAGTTATATAATTCATCCGATCTTTCTATACTCCATCATAAATAAATGCTTCTAAGGTAATAAAACATCCTCAAGACATATCCTAATGGTTCCAAGTAGATAGTTTCGAAAGTAACGTCAGGGCTTCGAACCTTGCCGAATGCAAGAATATTTGAACCCCCTCCAGGCTAGCCACATAGTGCAGGGGCACTATTGACCCGTGGAATGACATAGGCTGACAGACCAGCCCGTCGGTTGTTCCTTCGATGCCAATTGGCTTCTTGTGATGTCCCTGTGATATGACAAACTTCTACAAATAGGTTTGTTCCTTCGCTAGCCACATAGTGTGTGAGCACTATTGACCCGTGGAATGACATAGATAGTACGTCGGTTGTTCCTTCAGTGCCAATGGGCTCTTTGTGTTGTCCCTGTGCTATGACAAACTTCTACTAATAGGTTTGTTCCTTCGGTGCCAATTGGCTCCTTGTGCACAAATTTGTTCCTTCGGTGCCAACAGGCTCCTTGTGCTGTTTCTGTGCTATGACAAACTTCTACTAATAGGCTTGGGGAAGCCAATGAGCTCCTTATGCTATGACAAACTTGTGGTGTCCTTGAGGGACTGTGCTATGACAAACTTCTACTAATAGATTTGTTTCTTCGGTGCCAATGGACTCTTTGTGCACAAGTTTGTTTCTTCGGTGCCAATAGGCTCTTGTGCTGTTTCTGTGCTATGACAAACTTCTACTAATAGGCTTGGGGAAGCCAAAGGACTCCTTATGCTATGACAAACTTGTGTTGTCCTTGAGGGACTGTGCTATGACAAACTTCTACTAATAGATTTGTTTATTCGGTGCCAATGAGCTCCTTGTGCACCAGTTTGTTCCTTCGGTGCCAATATGCTCATTGTGCTGTTTCTGTGCTATGACAAATTTCTGCTAATAGACTTGAGAAAGCCAATGGGCTCCTTATGCTATGACAAACTTGTGATGTCCTTGTACTATGACAAATTTCAGACCGAGAATGATAATGACCGTTACTGATTGGCTTCAACCTTTTAAGATAATAAAGCAATGTTTTGTGTTTATACTCCCATTTTCTCTTTTAGTTAATGTGATTTCTGCTTAGCACTGCACCTTACTTGAGCCACACCCCCACTCCCACCCCCCAACCCTTTTGCCTCTCTCACCTACTTCTTTTTTCTTCCTTCTCTCTTCTGTTCTTCCTTCAAAATTCTCATCCCAAATCACCTTACGCTCTGTACATATCATCAATAATATGCCCTAAATCTTTCACCTCCTAGAATTAGAGCTCCATGCTCAATAAACTCGAAATAAGCTAGAGAGGGGGCCAAAAACAAAGCTGTGTTCAAATTTTCTTCTTCTTGATCGGCTTTTGTTTTCCCAAGGAGGCATTCTTTTGTGATAATTATTATGTATAGATCTGGAGCTGTGATGGCATGGAACGTGTTCAAGTTCTGTACGGCGTTAAGAGGATTGGGGTCGATCATGATACTCTTGGTCCTCAGCGTCGTTGGTGTTACCTATTATGCTGTTGTTATTTCTAACTACGCTCCTGGCCTCCTTGAAGACGATTTAGATTCTCTTGTTGCTGCTGGTGTTTTGATTTTGTTCCATTTTTTGGTAATAAGATACTTTTCTTTGGCTTTTATTATGCTGAATGTGGTTGTTTTTGTATCTTGATTCGAGGAATTCACTTTTTTGGTCACTATCGATTACTTTTTCTTTGGAAATTCGGTATCTTTTTTGCATTTGTTATTAAGGTTTAGTGGGATTATGAATAGCAGCTGAATTCGTTTTTTCTACACCTGTGAAGCTTACAAGCTAAAGAGAGAGTCTTTGATGTCTTTAAGTACTCATTCTTTTATGTCCCATTTAATATATACTTCTTCTAGATGGTGTGGATTTGGACAGAGAACATTCAGGTTGATGTTAGAACGTTTGGTGTTCCCTCAATTTCTACATTGTAGGGTGTTGTTTAGAATATTGAGATTGTAAAGATTTAGTTTGATTTCACTAAAAGAATATTGGCTTTTGTTCTTTTATATGTTTTATTAACAAGGTTTATTTATTGCAAGTAGCCCTAAGCTTCGGCTATGTGTTGCATTAGCTAATATATGTGCTTTTGATCCAATGCCTTGTGAAATATTGTGCTTTTGATCCAATGCTTTGTGAAGTATTGGCAAAAAATTATGGTATATTCAAGTGGTTCCTGGAACTCAATATAAAAGTTTGGGGTTGCTGAATTACGATGTTGGTCCAAAGCTGGTGTTTAGGAACTAAACATGTTGTAAGGAATGATGAATTCTGAAGTCTTAATGGGTTCGCCATGCAGTTAGTGATGCTGTTGTGGAGTTATTTTTCTGTTGTTTTTACGGATCCCGGTACTGTGCCTCCTAATTGGAGACCTGAGGTGGATGAAGAGAGAGGGGATACAGAGCCTTTAGCTACATCCGAGTTCGGGACAGCCCCCAATGATCCTTCAAACCCGCGACTGCGATATTGCAGAAAGTGCAGTCAGTTCAAGCCACCTCGGTGCCATCATTGTTCTGTTTGTGAGTTCTACTGCTAAGTCTTGTGATTTTTGTGTGACTTAGAGTTGTTTTTGAAGTACTGACAAGCGGTACCTGCCTTTCTCTTAGGTGGAAGGTGTGTGCTGAAAATGGACCACCATTGTGTATGGGTTGTCAACTGCGTGGGGGCATTGAATTACAAGTACTTCCTATTGTTTCTGGTATGTTTCTGTTATCCATTATTTGTGAGATTGCTGTTCGTTGATCTTTTAATTTCATGAGATAACAGAGCTGAAAATGAAGTGGTCTCCCTAGTCTTCTACTTTACTTTTAAAGTACAAGTTACTGCATGCTAAGACTTGATCTCTTAGAATACGCAGGTTTAGTTGGCCTTTTATAAATTACCTGAAGTGGAGTAAGCAGTCATTTCTTCTGCTTGCTGATGCATTATTGGTATTTGTTTCCCGTCATTATGTAAAAGGTTACTGGTTGTACTTGAGCAATAGGAATTGAGGTGGTGGATTGAAATGTTTATTAGTTGGTCAAGGCTACTTAATTATATAACTACTCTTTAGTTCTGTGCTTCTGTCATCTTGTCATAGCACCATTACAATGCATGTACATGTCTCTGAGCTTGTTGTGGCACCATAATAATGCATTCAGATCTATTTTTGGCAAGTAATAGCCTGGACTTTAGATTATTAAATCAGCATTCAGCTAAGGTAATTTTTTTTTCTGGAAGCAGGGATTCTTGTGTTTCTGAAAATTGTCTTCTAATTTACTAGGCAACGTTGAAGGTTTCCTGTATTACAAAACCAGGAATTTCTGTTCTTTGGTTGAAGTATGGATATTTTGAGTTCCCGTCTTGGAATTCATTGTCCTTATCTGAGTCCCTCTTATTTCTTGGCTTGCCCGCCAGTTAATTCTTTTGTGAAATTTCCCACATGTGGTGACCTGTAAAGATCCAGAACTTGACGTGCATTATTATTGGGAATTATCAATCCTTCTGGTAATTAAGATGATAACAATGGGTTAGACATTCGGATGGTAATCAATAGCATTAAGGAATTCAGGTCTAATTCTTTTTAAATTCAATCAGAGTTTTCTTCCTTGCTTTCTTTCTTTTTCTTTTTTTACTTACTGGTTGGCCCTTAATGCATGAATGGCTCGACTTGTTTACTGTTAATTTCTTGTGAAGCGGGACATGTATATGAAAGCACAGAACACGTGTTTTTCCATTTTGTTTGATTTGAAGCTCTTTGCCAGATTATTTTATTGCTTTCTGTGCTATGTAAATTAAACCTTTGCATCTTTTTGACTCGAAAATTTTCCCCGTTGTTTCCTTCATCAGTTTTGACTGTATATATGTTATTTTTGTTTGGATCATACCTATGTGAAATTATTCATGATCAGATATTTCCTTTTTTTCTATATGTGTCTTTTAAGATTTGGTTGCTTGTTAGTGCAGTTCTACACATTTCTTGAGACCAGTCTTGTGACTTTATCACTCTTGCCACAATTTATCGCATTCTTTAGTGATGGGGAGATTCCTGGGACCCCAGGCACACTTGCTACCACGTTTCTTGCATTTGGTGAGCTTTATTTTTCACTTCTTTTCACTCTTTGGTGTATATGCGTATGTGTGATTTTGTGTGTGTGTGTGTGTGTGTGACTGTGACTATGTGGATGTTACTAGTTCTATTTATAAAATCTCAGTCGTCATTACTTATTACCGTTCTCTTTGTCTTCCAGTCTTGAATCTCGCATTTGCTTTGAGTGTGTTGGGATTTCTGATAATGCATATATCGCTGGTGGCTGCTAATACCACTACAATTGAGGTGCTTTGATCTTCTTCTCTATTTCTATGTTACTGCAACTGTTAGTTCAGTTGATTTCCTCATGAGTTCAGTATTCTATTTCCTTCGCCTTCTATTTTTGCATTTCCTGGATTTGCTGCTGGATTTTTTTTTTGCTCTGAGAAGTTTTGATGATCAAACGTTCTTGTCTGGGTTAATGATTTTACACTGCTTCATTCACTGCTGGTCCTCTCATCCCTTCAAATGCATTTCAAGGAACATTTTTCAAAACTTTGCATGTGGAGCTGGATTTATTGCAGATGCTGATTATTTGATTATCACATATAGGCATATGAGAAGAAAACTACTCCCAAGTGGCGGTATGACATAGGGCGAAGGAGGAACTTTGAACAGGTGAGTTTGTTGACGTAGGTTTTGATTTTCTTGTTAAGCTCCGTTAAGTATGACAACGTGGGATCACTAACTGGATAAGAGCTGTAGAAATTGCGTAAAACACAGCAAATTGCAGGGTGGAAGTTTATCATGTCTGGTCTTCCCCCCACCCCGGCGCCCCCTAGAAAGCTTTCCTTGCCTATTGTTCTTCTTGATCCGTCCTTGAATATATTTACTTGCAAAAGAAGGAACATAAATTCCATATCTCTTCTTGGTTGTAACCTCGTTTAACCTCCATCTTCTGTCACCTCCTTCGATTTCTTTGACATAGGCAACTTAAGGAAACCTTTTGGGGGATTAGTTTTGTACTCTCTACCTATTTCAAAAATGTGTAATATTTGCTGGGATCATTCTTCTATCTGTATCTTAGGTTTTCGGCATAGACAAGCGCTACTGGTTCGTTCCAACTTATTCAGAGGAAGATCTACGTAGAATACCTGCTCTTCAGGGTTTTGAGTATCCTTCAAAGCCCGACTTTGACGCCGAAGAGTTCTAAAATGAAACCTCAACACTTGCAAGAGTCCTCATGTTCCCTAGCATAGTTCAGGTACTGTGAAACCACCCAGAAGTTTTCTTCCTTCCACTAACAAAGCCGTAGTCACTGTATTTACTGCTGGTGCCATTTGGTCCTCTGCTTAATTAAAGGAGAACAAAAGTTAACGAGAAAAAGGCGTGTATTTGGAGTAGTTGGCTATGGGAATTATGCAAAGAAAGGGGAAGAATGACTTTGATTTTGTTTCACTTCTAATTTATTTGGTTTTGATTTTACAACGCTTCTGTAAGATAGGTGGAGCTGATGCATCCTCAGTGCCATGTGCCTTTTTCTTGTAAGCTTATAGTCAGTCTGCACTTGCAATGAGATGTACATAAAATCTTGTTAGTTCACACGGAAGATTTGCAATGTCTCTGTGTCTTGTCACTGTCCGAATTCTCGAAATTTTACTTGTGCTATTTGACGGGATAAGATCACCTTACCCACATTTCCTTCACCCCTCTCCTCAGTGCACGCCACGTGGCACCCCGCCTCATACACCCATGTACGGGTCACCCTTTATCTAGCTTCACCACCTTTTCTGCTGCCACGTGGCATGCGGTGGGGAGAGGGGCGAGGGAAATGTATTGAGGTGATTCAAACCCCTATTTGCCACGGGTCTATTGGGATCTCTGTATCCACCAAATGGTCTTACTACAAGTTGCAGAGTGGTATGTACCAGGAAATCGTTGGATAGCCCACAGGGCATGGCTACTGAAAAAGTACAAGAATGTTTGAAGTAGCATATGTGATAGACATGAAGTACGAGGGTTTAATGGTTTAAATTCAAATGCCACTGAAGAAGTATCAACAACATTAAGTCATTGTCTTAGAAGCTCATGTCTATGGTGGAGTACGGGGCGTCGGATGTTCTCAACTATATCTATGTGTTAGAAATAAACAAATGTTGTTTTCTGATGACATGTAATGAAAATTTCGTCACTAAGTATCAAGAAATCGTTAGATAGCCCACCGGGCATAGCTAGTGAAAAAGTATAAGGATGTTTAAAGTAGCATATGTGATAGACATGAAGTGCGAGGGTTCAGGTTCTGTTAATGGTTCAAATTCAGGCAAACTCTAGGGTATGTGTATTAGGGCATATTTTTCGATTTATTTCATCTACAAAAGCTCGAGGATTTGAACTTATTTAGGAATAGTTTGATAAATAGGTTGAGGGCAGGTCTTGGAGCAACTAATAAGATTGATGTTTTGTGATTTTGAGGTCACGCAGAAACAGCTTCTTGCATTAAAAGTATAGGTAAGGCAGCGTACATCAAATCGCGAAGCGATTCGGTCTCTTTCCGGATCCTGTGTAAACGCGGGAGCTTAATGCAATGAAAACACTATTTGATAAATAGGTTATTCTATTTTGCCACATAGTCTGTTCTTTTTATTGTTAGTTTATGTCTTAAAGATTGTTGCAATAGAAGTTTTGGCCTGAGGAGGGAACTCAAAAATTCATTACGTACATTGGTTATACCATCAAGAACAAACAAAGACGGCAAGCAAACCTACATTCGGTCTACGTGTGTAAATGATTTGGTTATCCAAGCGGTATATTATCTGAACCAGCTAGCCTCTGAAATTCTCCAAATACATTTGTGTTCTAAAATAACTATTAATTATTTTAGTTGTTATTTGATATAATCAAAAAATTATTCAAATAATCATGCTTATGATTCGATGCACGTAATGCTATACTGCATAACAGTACTACACAACATCAATAATAACATTACCCTATTGTCTTAGAGGATCCCTTTTATAGAGGGTCGGATGTACACAACCATCTCTATGTGTTAGTAACACACAGATGTTGTTTTCCAACGATCCATAATGATGCGTCAAGCTGTGTCGATCAACTGCTACTTCATAATATGATGAAGTCAATCAAATCGCATTCCATGCAAGATTAGAAGACCCTTCTTCCCCATAAAAATGAAAAAAAAAAAAGAAAGCAGTTTGATGAAGATCAAACTTCAAACTTCCTTACCCATTGCCTACTAATAATGCAGCAACAACAACATTACCCATTGCCTTAAAGGCTCCTGCTTATAGTGGGGTATGAAGGATCGGATGTACGCAACCATACCCATGTGTTAGAAACACACTAAGGTTGTTTTCTGATGACCTATAATAGTGTGTCAAGCTATGTCGATCAACTGGTACTTCACAATATAAGAAGCGCAGTCAATTTAGCAAGTCATTTTACTTTATTTCATCATATTTCTATACTAATAATGCATTAAGTACAAATCACAAACTTCCAGTCTAGCTAACAAAGGTACCTACTAGGTAGATGGTCAAATTTTCTGACTAGTCAAGAATAGGGCTGTAAACGAGCCGAACGAGCCGAGAATTGCGTTGTTCAAGCTATGTTCATTTAACTTAGCGAACGAGCTGAGCTTGTTCGTTTATTTAAACGAACATATTTACTTATTCAAGCTTGGTTCGTTTAACTCACGAACAATATTAACGAGCCAAACACCTTAAACGAACGGTGCCACTTACCGAGCTCGAACAGAAAAAGGTGTTCAAGCTCTGTTCATTAACCTTTTATCCGAGCCGAGCTCGAGCTCGAGCTCGAACCAAACGAGCCGAACAACTGAACGACTTGGTTCATTTACCGCTCTAGTCAAGAACAAAGATAACAATTTTCTTCCTAAAAGTTGTCCTAGGAAGCAGAATCTTCACTCTTTGTAGCGAAATGGCAGCTAGAAGTTGCTGACTTCACTGCGTAATGGGTAAGGAATCATTAGAACTGGATATCGTCCAACAGTCGCATCACGGCATCATGGGGTATGGCCGATCAATGCCGCCGGCCACCGTCACCGTCTGCAAGCAATCTTTCGCTGCCGCCGGTCGGTGACTATTCTGGCCGGTCAAATTTTTCCGGCCGCCCACATTCGATATCCATTTCAATTCCGATTCCAAATACCATTGATGTCTATCATATTTATTCCCATTTCAATACCAGACAACTATCACTTTTACGCCCAAAATCATATTCTCTAAACCCATATTCTATCATACTCATTCCGATTCTGATTCCGATATGCATTACAAACCAAACGTCAACTTACTATTTTCTCGTCAAAGGAAAAGGGTACAGAAAATGAAATACCAATTTTGGTATTTTCTCGTCAAGGGTCTTCTATAATGTTGTTATCAGATCACTTATCTTATTCAATGAGATTATGTTACGCATATTAAAATTTTACAAAAATAACATTACATAATTTATTTTCTGGAGATATAAAATCATACACACAATGCAATATAACATATTTTTAGTTTGTTTTTAACAAAAAAAGGATTTTTTTCCCGACGACCTTTCTATTGGGAAGGAAGTAGGGTGGTTAACAAACCGAGCCAAACTGAACCGAATACTAGGTTTTCAAATTCGGATTCATTTAGCTAAACGAGCTGAATGGCTCGATTCGTTTAGCTAAACAAAATTTTGTTGAGAAATATGTTTGGATAATTTTCAAAGTCATGATTTTAAGTGATGAATACTTAAAAATGTCACATATGGTGTTATAAATGAAAGAGTTGAATAAGTAAAGAAAAATGACATGATGTCCAGGGTTGTTAGAAATATTTTTCTAAAATATGATAAAATAGTTGTTTTCATTTGTACATGATTTATATATGCTCATTATGTGCTTATTATGTGTTTTTGGTGATTATTATTGTCTTGTGACTAACGTGCCTTTGAAGTTTCTACAACTTACCAAAAAGGGCAAAATTGGTATTTTAAGTTTTGTAGGAACATCATATGGTGAAAAATATTTCAAGTGCATATTATTATCTTGGTTATCATGACAAAGGTGGTATTGTGATTATTTTTGACCATCGGGGGCATTTCTGGAGTTTTCTCACACTAGGGGTATTTTGGTCATTTTACCCCCAAGGGTATTTTTGGTATTTTCACTCAAGGAATCTCTTGAGCATATTATTATCTTCATTCTGGAGCTGTGTTATTATTATTTTGAAGATTATATGGTGATCTTATATCTTATTCTCTCAACCGATGATATTATTGACTATAGCTGGATATGTGACGATTTGAGATGTCACATTCTATTTTTTCTTGAAGACCCTCTTATATATGTTATAAGAGGATATTAATCATCATCTTTTAGAGATTACAAGGTGTCCTTGGTGCAAGATTCATCACAATATGTAAAGGAGAAGAAAGTATGAATTTTGGTGTTATATGTTGACATAATCTTGTCAACACTTATTCATTATTTTTTATTCACAAAATATGAGTTGGTATACATACATACAACATCAAAAACGTCCATAAACAGGTGAAAAAGGTGGTATACTCATTTTATGACTTTTGGGCAAGTGGACAATTCAAAAACAAGCTAGTTGACAAAAGTTGTCAACTTGAAATTTCAAATTTGAAGTTAATGGAGACAAGGTTGTTGGAGATGATTATGGAGGTGCTTTAATTCAAAATTCTCATCCATCACATGGTCTAAAAGTTGGAGAGAATATGTCATCCATTCACTCTATAAATAGAAGGCAAGGTGAAGAAGAGAAGATATACACTTGAAAGCAAAAATTGAAGATTGTTATCTAGCTATTTTCTTCTCATATTTTCGTTCATACTTTGTGTAGCCAAGGTGTTCCATTTTCTAGTTGTTGTCCAGCTACACTATACACACCTTCTTGTGTCTTATTTGTAAGATTGATTATCCAAATCTATAAGGCTACATCAATAGGTGAAAGAGGTGTTGCAACCAAGAGTTGCATAAAGGTGTTCATCCAAGTCTTGAATAGGGTTGGTGTTTAACCCAAGGATCAAGCTTGGTTCTTGCTGTAATTTGGTTCATACCATAGTGAAATCCAAGGAAAGGTGTTCCTTGGGACTGGAGTAGGTCACATTAACCGAACCAGGATAAATTCTTGGTATTCTTGTCTTCTTTACATTTTTATGTTTTCTGCCCGTTTTTCACTACAGATTTCACACAAATTTTCACGTTTTGAAAAAATAGGTAAACACTTTCAAAATTCGTGATTTTTGGTGGAGTTATACTTCAGACTGTTAGCTTTCATTTGCAACAAGAATAACTTGATTTGAGCAAGGGGAAGTTAGTCTTTCAGTCTTTGCAAGATAACTGCTCCAATCTGACCAGTTTTGAGAAAACTTAAATTATGTATTTTTCAAGAGTTGGTTAAGGTCAGGGCCTTTCGGAAACTTTATCTACACATCCTAAGGAGTGTTTTGATATAAAGATCAACCTTTTTGGTTGAGTATTCAAAGAGAAACACGTTTTGCAAAATTAGCAACATTCTGTCCAATTCTGTCCAGATTGACCATCTGAATCTTTTTATTTATTTGAAGGGTCAAACGATCTTATTTTTGTATGATTTTTGGATAGAGTCTTGTTAACTCATTAAAGTTAAATTATGGAAAGTTTCATAATTTTGGGAATTGTGTACAATTATTTGTGAATTTTTGAAAAACGGGTTCTGAATCTGAGATGGTTTCAGATTCTGTTTTCAAAGGGGATTTTAAAAAAGGGTTACAGTGTAATTTCCGCTAACCACTATTCACCCCCCTCTAGTGGTGTTTATTGCAGGTGAACGATCCAACAAATTTAAAATTGGTTCGAGTTTTGCTCGATAATACTATAACTGTTTAAACGAACCGAATAGTTCGCGAATAGTTTGGCTTGTTTTAGTAAACGAGCCCAAACAACTATTCAAATTTGGCTCGTTTACAAATAATTACCGAATGAACACGAACCGAACTCGAACAGTTTGTCAACTGTTCAGTTCGTTGAACAACCCTAGAAGGAAGAATCATGAAAATCGTACTGATCACGTTTCGTACTGATCATTCCATAATGAGCTACTCTCGCCGTCTTAAAAATATTGTTTTAGTTTGGTTTGAGTAGTTTAAATAAATCAAATTTTGTGATAACTATTAATTGAAAAGATAATACAGACACTCTCATTAACAGTAACAATATTTTTAGGAATAAAATGTAAAACAATATTATACTTTTACGAGAGACTCTAACAATAGTTTTTGATGTCGTTGGGATATACTGTGTACGGATGATGATGATGTATACTTTTACGAGGGAGGGAGTATTTGTGAAGGCAAAAGGCATTATTTGCTCCTGGGCCATACACCAAAAAAGTATTGGATCCGTTACAGCCTAAACCCCAAGCCCAAACCAAATCCAAAAAAATCCAAGAACAAATACTCGTTTGAACCCTAACCAGAAGCAGTCCTACTGGTTTCCATTTACTACGGTTTTGGTGTTCTGCTCAGAAGCTCACCGGCAATCATGGGGCGCATGCACAGTCGAGGGTACACTCCCATTTCATTTCGATCTCTTGTTTATCGAGGCATCTCTGTGTGTTTATTCTCAACTTTTTTATTTATTTTTTGTTGCTGGAATTGATTGGCAGTAAGGGTATTTCAGCATCAGCTCTGCCGTACAAGAGGACTCCTCCAAGTTGGCTGAAGATCTCTTCTCAAGATGTATGTAGTTTCCACTTTTTTTTTGTGATATGTAGTGATTTTATTTTATTTTGTCTTGGCGTTGCAGCAAAATATTTTTTTTGAGCACCTTTTCCTTCTCTGTCGACATTGTTGAAGTATTTGATCTGTTTAGTTTTTGTTATTGAATTCAGTTTGAAAATTTCCAGATTTTCTTTTAGTAATTGGATTGAGCCATTCTGTTCTGATAGTCAGAGTTAAGGACCTTTTGTTTGTCCTATGTATTCACTCGATTTTTGCTTGCTATGTGTGAGCCTCATGTGCATTGGCTTAAAACAAGCGAATCGTCATGCTTTTTGTCTTCACATTTTAAGAGGATATCTCATCTCTTCTGCCGCCAGAGAAAATGTGGTTTCTGTGTGTGGAAAATTTTGTGTGGGTTTCCATGATGATGGTCAAATCTGGCAAGGTAGAGCTGTAAAGAAAGAGACGTTTAACAATTTTTATGCATGTGTCTAGAAGAGAAGTGATTTGGTGTTACCTGTGCTTAAGAAGAGAAAGAGGGACTAGCATATGGTTGTCTACTCATTTAGAGGAGCGCAGGAAAACTGATGGTAGCGAGATATCGTTTCAGTCGTCATTACTGATTGACGATTCGATTGTTGCTCGTTCACATTTCTTACTCGTTTTGTTGCGATACTTACAGAAGGAAAGAAAAAGAGTTCTCTGGTGTAGCTAGTTGTTCTTATTTTTGATACTTATTGGCGTGACCATTGATTGAAAATTATTCTTAGCAATGTTTCTGTTGCTTGATTGATATATCAAGGATCTTAGTTGTTTCTCCAATATATAGGTTTTTTTTTTTTTGCAAGTCAATGTTTTGTGTTAAGTAGTTTGTTATAGCTTATCATCTGAGGTCACGAGTGATGGCATTTGGCTTCATCTGAGGTCACGAGTGATGACATTTGGCTTATCTTTGTTGGTTTTGAATTTTCTTAGGTTGAGGACAATATTTGTAAGTTTGCAAAGAAGGGTCTGACACCTTCTCAAATTGGTGTCATTCTCCGTGATTCCCATGGGATTGCTCAGGTGAAGAGTGTCACTGGCAACAAGATTTTGAGGATACTCAAGGCACATGGTAGGCCTTTTTTTTTCGTGTGCATCAGATTTTTTTTCCCCTGTTGTGTCTTTTGCGCTGTTTTCTGCAAGGTGAAATTGGTATTCCTCCATTTGTCTTCCTTCTTTAATTGGGCAATATGCTTTCTTTGTAGGACTTGCTCCTGAGATTCCTGAGGACTTGTACCACCTTATCAAGAAGGCAGTTGCAATTCGCAAGCATCTTGAGAGGAACAGGAAGGACAAGGACTCCAAGTTCAGGTTGATTCTTGTCGAGAGCAGAATTCATCGTCTGGCTCGTTACTATAAGAAAACAAAGAAGCTTCCCCCTGTCTGGAAATAGTAAGTTTACGTTCTTGGCAATTCTGTTCGGATAATGTCCCCTTTAATCTCTTCTTTTATTCATTTTCTAGCATCACTTAATGAGACAAAAAGACAAACTTCAAATGTTTGCAGTGACAGCCCAATGATGTTGAATATACATGTGGTTGAAATATAGACATATTGTGTAACCTAAAAAAAAGAAATGTTGACGAATCATTTTTCTCCGGTACAAGTTTGTTTAGCCTCTATTAGAATTTTTTTCAGATTGCAATTGAATCTTTTAGGTCATATGTGATTGGTCCTAGATACTGTAAGCTTTTAAGGTAGTCGATGAAAATTTTGACAAGTGCCTCCATTAAGCTAGGTTATGGCTAAAAAATAATGCCAGGGGTTGTCTTCTTAAATACTATTTTTCCGTTGAAGTTCCTCTTAATTCTTACCTCCTTTGATTCCCCAAATCATAGCAACACATGCTTACCAAAATAGGCAAACTAGTAAATTTCCCCAGTAAGAAACGGTGGAGTTACAAAGTTGAATTAGGAGATAGAGGCAGGAGTTCTGTTCAGCAGATATTCCCCGGGGTG
>AP025049.1:37262321-37279682 GCA_036186865.1 Eustoma russellianum | reverse complement strand
TTGGGGGGGGGGGGGGGTGAGGGGTGAGGTGTGACTCCCCTTCCCCTTCCGAAAAAAAGAAAAAGAAAGGAAGGTTGATATGGTCGCTGCCTGGCCATTTTTCCTGAAAACATGGACACACATTGTGTTGCTGCAATTCTTTACTAAAAAGACGTGCAGATCTTCTTGTTGATATGTTGTGCTTTATCAAGTGACTGATGGCTGAGAGGCGTAATTGGGTTAATGTAGCAGTATGCACCGTGTGCATGGAATCATTCCTTATCAAATCACAGGTAAGAGTAGGCACGGGGAGAAAGGAAGTTCATTTTGCTTGTTCAGATATGCAACCTCAGATATGCGACGCAACATACTTGTGTTCACGTTGTACAAGTTGCTTCGTAACTGTTTTACTATCTGTGCATTTGTTTGCTCAAGCTCTTGGCTTTGTTGGTTGCAAAAGCCCTGCTGATTAATTTTAAAATATCAGATCAGTTCTAATCTCAGTGTCTTATTTCTGCTACAGATTACTGTTGCCTTTCCATGTTATGTTGTCATGTGCCTGGAATACTTCATTATGATTCGTGTTGTATATTAACTATTTTGGTTTTTTTCTTCAAAACATCTACACAACCCTACTCTTGCCCTAATTCTCCCTCAATTTGGTGTTATTTATATTCAAGCTTTAACTTTGATCCTTACTTTTCCTCTTCCCCTACCTCTCCCCTTTTTGCACGCAGTGAATCTACAACAGCCAGCACTCTTGTGGCGTAAAGAAGGCAAATGCATCTAGTATCTCAGATGATGTGGCATTCACAATAGGTTAATTTTGGACATGTATGGTTTCTAACGCTTGATGATGATTGCTTTTGGACATGTATTGTGTTTTGCACTCCATGATTAATGGATTTTTGTATCGAGGATATAATTTTCTTGTTTTGGTGCAAATATCTGCTCTTACTTTTTCTAGTTCGAGCTCTTCAGGACAATAATGAAAAGGGATTTCTTCACACACGCTTGCGCACACATATATTAACTGCGCTTCCTCCTTTTGTGTGCTTCCCTCTTGTTTAAGAGAGGTTTTATGTTGCTCCAAAACAAGCTAGGAATACAACGATTTTTTCATCATCATCCGAATCCAGTATACCAACGATAGCAAAAGCTATCGTTAGAGTCTGGGGAGGGTAAGTGGTAGGTAGACAATACCAGAGTCTGCTTCCAGTGAGATTTCCGGCTCATCATACGGTTACTAAACTAAGGCCGTTGGACTCCTGATTTGCATACTCCACACATGTTCTTTGGAGTTGGGACGGTGGCGGCTTACGAGGTGAGGAATTCACCTTTTGCTACAAGATATAAAGACAGTTGTGCTCGGTATCATGAAGTCCCTGCAATGCTATACTCAATAAGCAAATATAGAATACAAGAGAAGAAAAAGTAGTCCCAAAAGAAGAATGTAGTTTTACCTATTGACGCAGGCATATGTAAAAGTGAGATGGTTATTGCGTCGATAGTATGTGAAGAGATTGATAAATAAGCTCGACGAACGTACTAATGGAAACTTAGATCCAAAGATCCAACGACAATAAAACCTACCTATCGTGACGATAGGGTCTGGAGAGTGTTAAGAGACATGTAAATAATACATTCACTTTAAATGATAGAGACTTTACTTTGATTGATTGATTTATTGATAGATTTTATTTTTAGCGAGACCTCTAGCTTTATATATAACATCATAGGTGACACACTAATAGAGATATGATGTGTTAGGATGTTAGTGAAAGAATTTAGTAAATACAAATAAAAAAATTTTAATATTAAGATAACCACAATCATGAATATGCATAAATAATGAAAGATCAATAAAAACACAAAAAATCTCAATGGGTAAAACTTCTTTAAAAGATAAGAAAAATTCTATTTAACAAAGATTAAATACGTCACACGACAGAAAAATATTACATCCGAAAACATTGAGCCTTGGATTGGGTAATATCGTTGACGTTGGGCACCACCATGTATCGATGTAGTTATTACAGCATAGGTATCTTACGCCACCGCCTCTTCCCTCTTCCACCACCACCGCAGCTTCCCCTCCTTTCTTTCCCTTCGTTCTTCCTCTCCTCTCTCCTCCCTTCCCAAATTCTAATGGAATCCCATCAGCATACATCTTCCTATTCGTCTTCATCTTCTTCACTCGCCTCCACCCGGAGGTAATTTTTCTCTTCCTAAAAAATCACATGTTTTTCAAAGTTTTGACTTTTTTCTGGGGGTTTTGGGGTTTAGTATTATCATGATTATACTTTATGTTGTTGAATTTATTTAGTGGAGGTAGAGGAGGAAGAGGGATGCAAAGCAAAGATCACAGTAGGGGTAGACAGAGAGGGAGTGGCGCTGAAGGTTCTGGAAAAGATAGAATTGATGCTCTTGGAAGGCTATTGTAAGTATAATTTACTCAAAGTTGGATCTTGTAGGTTATTGCTAGCTGTTTTTCTCTCTTGCCCACATATTGCCTTCCCTCCTACCGATAATGAAAAAAGAAACATACACACACACACAATCAAATTCCCAATTTTGTGCTGCTTTTTCTGAATTGTTCTATTCCTTTTTCTTGATATTCTCTTGGGTCAATGTATTTAAAGCTTTGATATTGGTAGTGGAAAGATAAGTAGCCCCCCCCCCCCCTCCCCTTCTATACGCTGTTCTGTTTTTGGCATAATGATAAGGAGTTCTTGAATTCTGTCAATTTTTTGAAATATTTGAGCTGACTCTAGTTAAAAGGGTCTTTGTTTCTTGAAATGATTTACGGGGTTTCTTTCCTAGAACGAGGATATTGAGACACATGGCTGCTGAATTGAGGTTGAATATGAGGGCTGATGGATTTGTCAAGGTCGGTGATTTGCTAAAGCTTGACATGAAAACATTTGCTAATGTCCCATTACGATCCCATAGCATTGCTGACATCAAAGAGGTCTGTAATGTTTAATCTTTGACCCTTTTCCTCTAGTTATTTTGTTGCATAATTTCTGTACATGTTTCTTTTCTTTTGGTAATTTGTGTACATTTAGCCGACCCCGCCTAGTGGGAATAAGGTTTGAGTGATGTTATTTGTGTACATTTGCTGGCATTCTTTCTGTTTCCTTGTTGATCACCGCCAAAATTTGGGCTTATTTTTTATAAGTTACCTTGTGGTGTCTTTCCTTTCAGGCAGTTAGGAGGGACAACAAGCAAAGATTTAGCTTGGTGGAAGATGACGGAGAGCTCTGGATCCGTGCCAACCAAGGGCATACAATAACGGTAGTTTCTTTTAATCTAGCGTCTTTACATCCACGTTTCTCTTACTTGAATGTTTGTCGATGCTTATCTTCTGATGTAATAAACTTGCTCGATCTCAACCTCTCCTTTTGTTGGGTTAATGTTCTTGTTGAAATATTGGAGTTATATTTATTACAGACTTAGATGGTGTCCTTTTACCTGTTCTTCACTGAATTCATACATCTCATGGTGCTGAAGCTAAAATTTTTGTTTCATAATGAGCTAAATGCATCATGCTTTCTTATTTGATTGGAAATCCAGACAGTTGAAAGTGAAATGTTGTTGAAGCCCATTACTTCTGCTGAAGAAGTTCCTGGTGAGTGCACTTTCAGATATCAGATTTATCAAGTATGAGCATGAGGTTGTGTTCAAAGTTCCCATTTTAGGCTTTTGATTTTGCTGTTTGATGCCATGTAGTCTGTGTACATGGCACCTACAAAAGGAATTTGCAGTCAATTCTGGAGCAGGGTCTCAAACGCATGCAGCGAAATCATGTTCACTTTTCGTGTGGTTTGCCAACAGATGGTGATGTAATAAGTGGTAAGCTTACATTTATATCCATATTGATGTTATTATATGATACTTTTTTTGGTAAGTGTATTATATGTTCGGGCTCTTGAATTATGAATTCATTCTTTCTTCTTCGTCCAACACCCACACAAATACTGACAATATTCATTTCAATGTAGTTTATCGATTTCTCTAGTTTAAACCCTCAAAGAAGTTAGTCGTTGACTGACCAATTTGAGTTCTTAGAGTGAATTGTGCTAATGGAAATACTGCACTATTAGATGTTCAGGGAAGTAGCGTTCATGGTTCCTCACTTCCTGCTTTGACAGTTTCATCAGTTGACTAATCCCTTTAGGGAATAACTCCTATTCCTTCCTAGCTACTAGCATTATATCTTGCAGAGCTTACTCTTTAGGCAAAGAGCATACAATCTAAGTATGCTAAAGGTTTCCTTTTCAAGATGCAAGCACAGCTGCCCTGGATTCCTAACATTCAGGGAACAAACAATCTGCTGAAACAAGGTTGGGAGACAACAATTGGTAGTTGGTGCTAGCTAATTCTTAGTCGCATCAAACAATTTCAAGTAGCATATACTTGTTTGAAGCTTTACCTTATTGCCTTTTTCATCTCTTTCTTCCTCGGTCTCTCCAAATGTCATCATTATCTCTCTCCATCATCAGTGTTTCTGTCACCTCCCCAATTTTCACTGTTTAAATCTGAACTCCAATTCTCCATCAACTATTCCCCTCCATTGTTAAATTTGAACAGTACCTTCCCTATTTCACCAAGTTAAATGTGGCTGGGGTTATGGTTACTTTTCCTATTTCAATGTGATTAGTGATCTTTGATTTTTGCTGATTTGCTTTATAACATAGCTGGGGACAGCTACAGCTGCTGTTTCTGTGGATATAGACATAATGGAGTTTTTAGAACTATAACATAACCTTGCTTTGTCTGGATGGATTTTAAAGGGATAAACAAAGGTAACAGAATAGCTTTTCAAAAAGCCAGTTCGAGGGGCGACAATTGGACAAGAAATTGTGATTTCCTTTCTCTGATCTGCTTTCGCTGCTTCAATTAGACAGACATTTCAGGATGCCAATTCAAGCGTCTTGCAAAGACAGCTGGCTACTTTGATGCTAGACCATCAAATATTGTACCTAATAGCTTTATACTAGAAATTTTTTCAAACCATAATATGAACGGGTATTCCTGCTAGAGTGGCGCAGCTTTGACTTTATTTTGGTCTCTTTAATTTATCTACTACTAGATTGATTTGCATGGGCTGTTTTACCCAATAGGAACTTTTAACATTTTAGGATTAAGTCATTTCGTGCATAATTAATCAACAGTTCAATGTCGTTTATACAGGTATGAGAAGGGATGTAAATGTCTTGATCTTTCTTGATGTTCGAAAAGCTTTGGAAGGCAAGTCGTCTTAAGTTTTGTGAACATGAAGATGAGGAATATATTACATCATCGGAAAATTTAGTTCCCATTTTCATGTATAAAAGAAACTTGTATTCACCACTGTTCACTTGCTAATGTTTGTTCAGAGGGAATGAAGCTTTACATTTCAGACAACAAGGTGATATTGACAGAGGGCTTTGATGGTGTGGTCCCAGTGAATTTTTTCCACAAAATTGAAACATGGCCAGGCAGAAAGCCTATATCCTTGTAAAGACAGTCATTGTGTATGTTTGTCTTGCTTCCACTTTCCGTATGTGTTCAGGCATCTAGCAGTATGGTTAGTCAGTGTCTGCTTTCCCTTACTTTGAGAAACATTATGCATCATGTGAAGTTTGAACTTCTGATACTTTTTGCTTCAGGTAGTTGTCTTTCATTAAATCCCATCATGAGTTCCTACTGCTGTCTGGTGATGTGTGGAGCATAAGCTCAGTGCTCAGACAACACGCGTATTCGGTTCTCCGTGGCCATGTGATATCTGCTTCATATATAACACACCGTCCAACTTCCATGTCAGTCATATCGCGATGATTGATAGAGTGAAGGGGGTGCAAAGGTGATTTGTTGTGAGTTTGAAATGTATTTGGTTAAGTGGTGATAGATTCTATGACGTAGAAGATATGAGGCCTTGAAATAGTAGGAACCAAGTAACATTACTTGGTGTCTGTGTTTTGGACATAATGATTCTGACTTAAAGATATCTGTTGAAGTTGCTTTTATATGATTTCATTTAAGTAATAAGCCTATGATGCAAATCTGATGTTTTAGGAGTATATAGTAGGGATACTAGTCATCGTTTTATCCAATAAAAGAAGAACAAATAGTGAGTTGGTACCTTTGTTTTTAACACAAGTACTTGGTTGACATGATATGGTACTGCTAATATGTAAGGTTCCAAGACTATAATCATTTTTTTTTTTTTGAGAAATATACTATAATCATTAGACATTCCATTTTTACAGCAGTGGCAAACTGAAGATGTGATTTGGCAGAGGGTTATAAACCACTAATATATAATGTCCGCTAAGTATATATTATAAACCACTAATACATATAATATATAACACATCTAAGTACTTGAAGTAAACTACCATTATAAAGTGGAAGAGAAACGCACAATAATTGAAAAATCATAGTTCAAATGGTCAGAGGTGAGTCCAAATTTTTTTAAAAGGATTAGTAACAGTTGGGCGAGAAATTAATGAACTAGGAGAAGGAAATAACAAATACAAACTCTAGTAGCTGTTGAAGCAAGCATATACTTTTTTTTAAAAAAAAATTGGAATAACTGTAGCGCTATATTATTTTTGTCTTTCTTTTTTCATTTTTTCTCCTAGCTCTTGCACAGGAATTACGAACAGAATAAATTAAATCATTTCTATATCAGTCTCTGTCTTCAATAGTAATATAAAGATAACGGAAACTTTAAAAAAAATGCTCCATAGTTAAGATTGTTTTTGAAAAATATAACCAGGACAATATTCCATAGAAATATCAGAAATAAATACCACAATTTGTGCTTGGCTTCGGAACATCAACGTTAATTTTTAACACGTCGTTTGCATGTTGTATCGGGTTGGATGTGCTCGCTGTATAGACGGTAACTGTTCAGATCAAATGCATAAAGATGTCGTTTGCATGTTGTATTGGGTTAAATCCGTTCATTGTATAGACGATAACTGTTCGGATCAAATTCATAAAAGATGGATAAAAGATGAGTTAGTAAGAGCTGGACGTGGATGACGAGATCCCATTCGGCATCCAGCTGCCCCATGCTTTGCTATTGAAATAAAATGCCCAATCTTTTGGAGATTTCCAATAAAGTTGGAACGACTGAGAAAACTTTAACATGGCTCGATACTTGAGAGTTAAAGATTTTGGCGAACTCTTTCGTGCATTAGATTTGGCACACGATTGTTGATCTTTCCCCTTAGGGCATCTCCAAGAGACACTAATCCACTAAATTTGGTGTAAATTTCTCTCCAACGGGCACGGCAAAAGTTGCGCTAAAATAGTGCCTCCGATTTTCTGCGTCAAATCTGGCGCATCTCCCCCCCCCCCTCCTCTTTTTCTTCTTCTTTTTTTAAAGTTTATCTATTAGATTAGAATTGGAATATGCATTTTAGTGTAAAATTTATTGTATGATTTTTGAAGATGGATTTGAGATAGTGTACAGATTCTGTACCAAATTTAATGGGACAGTGTCAAGTTTAATGCTAATGGTTGGAGATGGTCTTATACATTAAAGATTTGAAACCCACTTCAAATTCTGCGTCAAATTGCTCTTTTTCAGTTTTTCGCCCACTGACTTTCAGCAAAGACTGCACCTTTAGCTTCAAGATTTCGTCCTCTTGTCAGCAATTCCGATTTTCACGAGAAAATTGAAGTTCTTGAATCAATTTAACACAAAGGGAAAAATAGGAAAAGGGATGTTACAGAGCAAAAGGGTATGCAATGCGCGGAGGAAATTTCTCTTCATTTTGCCCCTCATGGTTTTCCTACCTCTCTTGCTCCCAGGTAAATAAAATTTATTCAAACTCCCCCCCCCCCCCCCCCCCCCCCCGGGCCGTATTTTTGTTTCAAGATTTCATTTTTTCTATTTCCTCTTGTATAATTGAGAAAATCTGGTCAATTTATTCAGTTCTGAAGCTGCACCAGAAGCAAGCTGTAGAAAATATGCATATGGAGAAAATAAAGAAATCTGATCATCTGATCCTTGGACCTGCATCTGGTAAAGGGTTGCCTGATCGTCTACAGTGCCAAGGTCTTGTATTATGGCAGCAAGCTTTTGGCTTGAATCTTATTTATACATGAGTCTTCATTTCTGATATAAGTTGCAAGACACATCATTGTAGAGGATGCTTTCTGTATGGGGTCTTTTCTTTGATCTTGGTCTATTGCTTTATGATTGCATATGTGTATCCTGTCATGTTTACCGTTTCTCCAAGTTTTACTTTAGCAAAAAAGAAGAAATGTTTGTTACCTTGCCCTCATTTCTCATTTGAATCATGTGTTATTTTCTACACTAGTGTGCCAAACAATGAATTGGCTTCTGTTATTTCTGTACTATCTGATGGATGCGTCATTTGAAATCTTTCTCAAAGGTGAAACTCTTTGTATTTAATGAAAACTTGATGAAGTGTAGGCTGTATTCCTTACGGTCTACTTGTTTTTTCTTATCCGATGAGTGAATTGTGAGGGCAGTCACTTTTTTATCTCCAGGTCTGAAAGCCTTGAATAAGACTCAGCTTCCACCCTCTTTTACTGATTCTGGCCATGGTGACCATGTTGTTTATGTGACATTCTTCACTGTTTACAATTCTAGTGCCGATAAGAAGGCAAATATTCGACCAACTGACCTGGTCACAGTTGGGAATACTTCGTACAATAAGTTGGAGAGGTCGCTGGCGATATTAGATGTCTTCATTAATTTCATTCAGGTAAATTCACGTCAAAAAAGTACCACTAGTGCCGATAAGAAGGCAAATATTCGACCAACTGACCTGGTCACAGTTGGGAATACTTCGTACAATAAGTTGGAGAGGTCGCTGGCGATATTAGATGTCTTCATTAATTTCATTCAGGTAAATTCACGTCAAAAAAGTACCACTGAAATCTTTATTCATATCAAGTGAGCAGGAAATTTTGATGCCTATTTTTCTTACTTCTACGCAATCTTGAAACAGAAAGCATACATTTGTATTTGTTAGGAATATCATTACGCGTTAGATAACTTTTCAATATTAGGAGCTACACATCTTTTTCATGCATCAAATTTCTGGTCTTACTTTTTATTTGATTTTATACAAATTATGATTGCAAATTCTAACTTTTTGACGCATGAAATATTTGTAGGTCACCATGCCCTATAGCACCAGTATCATTCTTACAGACCCTTCTTCAGAGCTTCCCGTGATCCGAACTGGGGTTTCTATAAAACCCATTCAAGGTGAATATTCGCGAGACAGATTGATGCTTCAAAGAATCAGGTCCTACATTGTAAGATCAAAATGAATCGAAAGTGGCATGGGTCTGTTATTGGTTAATTTTGTTTCCCTAAGACGTCGTGTCTATGCCTATCTACTTGCTAGGTGTTATTTTAGATATGTGATATCTTTGCGGTTGTATGATAAACTCGAAAACAAATCCTAAGATCAAAATATAAGTCCTGAAACATTTAGAGATAATAAAATTTAAGAGCTGGAAGAGTTGGGAATAATTGATAAAATTGACTGATAATGTGAATTACATAATGTTTTTGAAAAGTTCATGGAGGGTATTTCAGTTTTGAATAATTGCAATTTTAGTTATCAATCACTCCTTGATTTAAGTGCTTGATCAATTATTTTCCGCATCTGATAGTTGTCATCTTAGTATTTTTCCATTCTCATATCTTTATTCGGTACCTTTAAGTTCTATAGGTCCACTGTAGTAGTGTAGTTGCTCTACAGAGAAGCTTATCATGCTTATAATTTCTCAAAGTTGTGTTGACCTGTTGATAAGGTAGCCAGTTGATGAAGATGTAGAAGTATACAACAACAATGTTACCTTATTGCCTTAGAGGCTTGCACCTATGGCGGGGTATGGGGCCGGATGTACACAAGCATACCCATGTGTTAAGAACACACAGAGGTTGGTTTCCGATGACCCATAATGATGCGTCAAAATGTGTTAAAAATATACAGAGAAGTTTATCATGCTTATAGACGTGTTATATTGGCAGCACACTTTGATATCCATTACACGTACATCACTCTTTGTGCTTTATGAGTGGCATTTTAAGTTCATGCTTATCTAGTTCCATATGAGCATGTTGATGCTGGAGATCTTCAAGTTGATCTGCATATATGTCTTCTTAATTTTCCCTGTTATTGATTTTCTACTTGCAGACCTTTCTAGGAACAAGGATCGAAGAGAACGCTCAGCA
Organism: Eustoma russellianum; assembly: GCA_036186865.1. Classification (NCBI taxonomy): domain Eukaryota; kingdom Viridiplantae; phylum Streptophyta; class Magnoliopsida; order Gentianales; family Gentianaceae; genus Eustoma; species Eustoma russellianum. Next base: position 37,269,484 of record AP025049.1, on the reverse strand, counting down.
GCAGGGACAAATCAATCATTACATCTTTACGGACTCCGACATTGCAGTGGTTGGTGACCTTGGACATTTCTTTTATGAATATCCTAATTGTCATGTGGCCCTAACCTTTCGGAACAACAAAGAGCAGCCTCTTAATTCTGGGTTTATAGCAGTTAGAGGCACTATGGAGGGGTTGACAAGGTGGATTACTCTTTTCTTTTTCCTTTTTTTGCTCACTTTCCTTCTTTTGTTTCCACAGAAGTTCTGTTGGCATTCGTTCGATTAAACAGTTACGGATCTGTATCTTAATTTGTACTAAAACCTTTTTTCTGACTTCAAGATGATCATTTTCCTGTATGCACATACTTCTTGTTACTCTTCTTTCCTCATTACCTTTTTGAGATTTAATTTTAGTTGCTAATGTTTTAGGGGCAAGGCTTTCTTGGAAGAGGTATTAAGAGTTTATAGATCAAAGTTCATGAAAGCATCGAGAATGCTTGGAGACCAATTAGCCCTTGCCTGGGTTGTCAAATCTCATCCTTCCTTTGATGTGAAAATGTTTACCAGAAAGAAAGCATTTATGCATGAAATTGGTGGTTCTTTGGTGTTATTTTTACCATGTTCCATTTACAATTGGACCCCACCAGAGGGGGCTGGTCAATTTCATGGAATGCCTTTGGATGTTAAGGTATATTTAATTGATAGCTTTTATTAGTCTCAAGAAAATGATTCTAAATACAATAACAACATTACCTCATTGCCTTAGAAGCTCCTGTCTATGGCAGGGTATGGGGAGTCGGATGTACAAAACTATACCATTGTGTCAGAAATACACATAGGTTGTTTCCAGATGACCCATAATGATGCGTCAAGCTGTGTCGATCAACTGCTACTTCACAATGTAAGAAGCGCAACCAATTTAGTGAGCCATTTTACTTTATTCCATCATATTCCAAAGCCAAACAAGATTGTGTTCTTGACTTTATTAGAAATGGAAACGAAGAAAATGATTCTAAATGAGAAGTTAATTTTGTCTTTGGCCCTGTTGCAGGTTGTTCATTTCAAAGGTTCAAGGAAAAGGCTTATGCTGGAGGCGTGGAATTTTTTGCAATCATCATCTGGTTCGAGCATTCCAAATATGTTGTCTCATTTTGAAGAGTGGAAGGACAAAATATGACTTTTGAATTTAACTTGCCATTTGCGTATCTCCGTCTCATCTGAGGCCATTTCCTTATAATGAGGTTGAATAACCGAACAAGTTCAGTTTGTATGCATCAAAGGATAGTGGGAGTACCCAATGTGAGTGGCCTTCCTTACTCCAGTGCAGCTGCAGGTTTGCTCCAACTTGTGTTCACAAAAGCGCGATTTTGATTTGGAATATATGATTGATGACTTGGCCATTAGTGAAAAGATGGGTTATTCTCTTCAACCTCATAATCTTCATCACTAAAGGTACCTTGAAATGGCTTGATGTAAATGACCTGGCTCAATATGGAAACAAGCCTTGGACTGAAACTGATTGAGCACATCTTTTAGGGTACTAGAAGTTGATTTGAACAGACTAATTCTGTAACTTTCTTGGCTTGCAGTCAAGTTCTTAGATGCTTGAGATGGAATCCAGTGTCCCATATGTGTAAAGCTTGTCCTGTTAATCAACATTCATTTAGTCATTCTTTTCAAGTCAAGGCCTTCAGAGTAAACGTTCTCTTTGTCGTGTCATTCTTACCTTTTGCTATCATAGGCTTCTTAATACATGCCGGATTTTTGTATGGTTTGCGTACATCCGACCCCAATGATGTTGTTGTTGTTTTGTTTGGTTACAACACGGGCGAAACAAGGCCTTAGCTTGAAAAGTCTTTACACTACGGTAACCCTTGCTGATCTTCTAGCACAATCGAATACAAACGTCCTTGATTGTCAGGAGTTGCTCTTTGCATAGTGGGAGGTGGTTTTGCTCAAGTTAACAGAGTCTGGGATGGATTAGTAGAATCAACGGGCAACTCGTATGTCTTTGTGTAGGGCGAATGAAGAAGCATCAACCATTGGAAGCTGTTGCTGCTAGGCCTATTTGTGTTCAGGCAGGACATGCCTATAAAGGAAACTTATTATTAGTATTATTATTAAGTAGAAGGCAACTTGTTTGAGTATCACTTGTTTGAGATCACAAACATTTTCATTTCCAATGGAGTCTAGAGCACGTTCTTTTTTGACTCTGAAATATGATGGAATAAATCAAAATGACTCACTAAATTGGTTCCGTTTCTTATATTGTGAAGGTACATATAGAGCCGGGGGTCTCACTGGAAGCAGACTCTCTGTCCCTTGAGATAGAGGTATTGTCTGCCTACCATTTACTCTCTCAGACCCTAACGATAGCTTTTGTTGTCGTTGGGATATACTGGATACGGATGATGATGATGATGATGATGTAGCATTTGATCGAGATAGCTTGATGCAATTTTCATTATGGGTCATTGAAAAACAACCTCTATATGTTTCTAACGCATGAGTATTATTGCGTACATCCGACTCTCTCATACTTCACCATAGGCGGAAGCCTCTAAAACAGTGATTAGTGGTTGTGTTGTTTGAGATCACAAAAACATCCAAATTTTGTTGGTGTCTCGAGCTGTCAACCCTTTAAAGCACAAGTATATGATTCAACTTGAGGAATCACTAGCTAGAAGTCTATTGTGATGAACGTTCTACACGTTTGAAGTTTCAGTTGAGAATGTAAAGCAAGCATAAATTTTGGTTTCTAATAGTTCCCAACTCGCCAATGCCTTCAATGCCTGTAAAACTGGAAGATGAAAAGATAGATTGGGTAGTTTGGCAATATTGCCCTTATCGCGCCTCTCATAGGGATAGAACTTGGAAGTTATGGCATAGTCCATACGCTCACATACCCTAAGGGGAACGAACAGAAAAGCGCGATAACGTATAATTAAGGCAGTAGGGTGTCCAAAAGGCAGGATAGCTAATCCCAAATGTACGAACAGAAAAGCAAAGCGCGATGGGTTGGGATCTCCTCACCTTCACTTTTTTCACTCCTTTTGTGACCACACGACACGTGGCAGCAATGGAGAGTGGTGAGGCTAGATGAAGGTCACTTGCATCTAGCCTCACCACCCCTTGCTGCCACGTGTCGTGCGGTCACGCGTCACCGCATCCCCCTTGCGGTGAGGAGATCCTATCCCAAGCGCGATAACATGCAAGGCAAGGCAGTTTATCTAGTCCCAAATTTAAGAACCTGGATTTAAAAAAATCCTAATTATTTCCATTTCTAATGGAGCCAATGTCACGCTCTCTTTGGAATATGATGGGATAAAGCAAAATGGCTCATTAAATTGGCGCCGTTTCTTATATTATGAAGTAGCAGTTGATCGACACAGCTTGACGCAATTTTTATTATGGGTCATCGGAAAACAACCTCTATGTGTTTCTAACAGATGAATATGGTTGCGTACACCCCATAGACTGGAGCTTTTAACGCAATGGGATAATATTGTACGTAATGGGGTAATATTGTCGAGGTTGTTGATTTAAAGAAATCCTAGTGTGGTGAAACTCTTATAAGCAACCTGATGGCAACCTGTAATATTATAGCATTCAGCAAGATCTCAGATGATGTGAAATTTCATTGTGTAGGATTAAAGCTACAAGAAGTTGCACAATGATGCAGACACTTCCTCCAAATCACACCAAAAAGGATGCTTCCAATGGGAAGGACCACATGATTCAAGAGATAATGACATATAATCTTATTATGGTCCACACTTTAATTAGGTTGTAGGGCATGTAGATATGGTTTAAGGAATATGTTTCACCATTATGGCTAAATGACATAAGAAGAATCAACATATACATAAACCTTAAAGACACCAATACCTCATCAATAACAACAACATGACCACATTGTCTTAAATGCTCCCGTCTACGGTGAGGTATGAGAGTCAGATGTACACAACCATACCCATGTCTAAGAAACATATAGATGTTGTTTTCTGATGACTCATAATAAAAATTGCGTCAAACTGTGCGATCAACTGCTACTTCACAATATAAGAACCGCAACCAATTTAGTGAATCATTTTGTTTTTTCTATTATATTCCAAAGTTAAGAAATAATGTGTCGTTGACTTCATTGGAAATGGAAACTACCTCATCAGTAACACTAAGATGCAAATTCTCTATTTCTTCAACTCAAGCAGTCACTGAAGTCCTCAATAAAGAAAACAAACCACCAATTGTATCTGTTTCTTTTTGGAGTGTGATCAATCTAATCTATTTCTTTGGAATTGAAAGTCCATTCACATTTGTTATTTCTAATCTTCAGCAGCTCCCAAGTTCCAATAATTTGTTAATCTTAGACTGAAAGACAATCCAGAAAGCACAGAAAAACAAAGAACACCTCAATAATTGTGGTGTAGAATGTCAAAGAAAAGGCCTAAAACTTGACAAAGCACTATAAGGAGACATTTTGGTAGGGGCAGAAGAACACCTCAATATATGTAGATGGTCGGCAACAACGACAACAACAACAACATTACCCCATTGCCTTAGAAACTCCCGCTTATGACGGGTATAGGGGAGTCGGATGTATGCAACCATACCCATGTGCTAGAAACACAACATAGAAAAAGTAGAAGGATCCGAAAGTAGTAGAACCCTAGCGATCTCAACATAATCCTGTTTTCATTAGCTTACACAAGGACTGGCCATAAATGCAGCAAAACTCGGCCATGTCCTAAATATTCCATTTACAAGAACTCATACGAGAGATGCACCAAGCAAAGGAGATATACTAGATCAAAATTTCCCTTTCTGCGTGGAGTTTATCTGGAAGAAACACACACAACAACACAACAAAGGGTGACATAAACAACTGATCCAAGAATAGCAGCAATTGACACGGAAGGTATTCGTAGAACAAATCAATGAAATACGTAAGTACAAGATACATCTGCCAACATAGTGTGTGCTGTTTATTTTGTTCTTATAGAGATGATACATGTCCATGAATCAGAAAATTGCTTTATGGTCACGAAGTCTACAATGATAAAACTATGAGTACATATGCTGGATCCCCAAAAGCAGCTTGGGTTGGTATAGAGCAGGATGGAAAAAACAAAAACAGCTGTCTTTTGTGTACCAAGTAAAGAAACTTCATTGTGGGACTTGCATTACCTCCTCTTAGAGCATCAGGAACTATGTGGGAACATGATAATATGGCAATGGGCAAGGATAGGCTCAAAACAATCATAAGAATCAAACAGAACAAGAATCAATGATCCTACCATACAAATGAAAGAATGTATTACTGGGAACTCTTCTTTCCATTGGCATAGTAACCAATGTACCATCGAACAAATTTCTTCAGGCCTGTCTGAAGATCTGTTGTAGGCTTATATTTAAGCTCCTTTTGAGCCAAGCTTATATTTGCATGAGTAAACTGCACATCCCCATTTCTGGGCAACTTCATCATCAATTTCTTTGCTTTAACCTTCAACAACCTCTCCAAAATGCTCACAAGATCAGAAACAGGAACAGGGGATGTATTTCCCAAGTTATACACTCTAAGCTGAGCAGGTCCCTTCTTCTTTCCACCACTCCCAGTACTCTTTTCAGCTGTATCCAGTGCCCCTAAACAGCCTTTCACGATATCATCGATAAAGGTGAAATCCCTCGCAACTGTACCATGATTGGGTGCCTCAAAAATCTGAATTGCTTTCCCTTTCAATATGTCCTTGGTGAAAAAGAAATATGCCATGTCTGGCCTTCCCCATGGCCCATAAACTGTAAAAAACCTCAACCCTGTAAGCGAAAGACCGTAAATGTGATTATAAGTGTGTGCAATCTCCTCACCAGCCTTCTTGGTTGCTGCATACAAGCTTGCAGGCTGGTCTGTCCTATCCTTCTCAGAGAAGGGAACTTTAGTGTTCAATCCATAAACAGAGCTCGAAGATGCCCACACAATAGCTGGTTGAGGATTTGCATTCTTACAAACTTCAAGAAGACTAACAAAGCCAGCTATATTACTATGCACATATGAGCCTGGATTTTCCATAGCATATCTTACACCAGCCTGTGCAGCCAGATGCATAACATGAGTAAAAGGCACAATATCAAAGAGCTTCTTCAAGAGTGCAGCATCATTGATATCACCCTCCACAATGTACACCCCACTTCTTTCCAAAAGGGCCTGCCTGTCCCTTTTCAAAGATGGATCATAGTAATCATTGAAATTATCGAGCCCCACAACACCATCCCCACGGCGTTTGAGGGCAAGGGAAACATGTGTTCCAACAAAACCAGCTGCCCCAGTAACTAAAACAGAGATACCATTTTTGGACCTGATTTTAGCAGAGTTCCTGACCTTTTTCTCCCAGGCAGGGTTATCATAGAAGCTGGTCCTGAGTGATCTCCTGGAGAGATCTGAGGATATGGACGAGGATGTAGAGGGTGATCTGAAGAAGAAGACATAGATCAAGCCCAAGAACACAAATGACCAAAAAGTGAGCTTGGCCAAAGAAACATGGAGCCTTGATCTATTACTGTAGGGGGTTTCTCCATTTTGAACTTGCCTGGGGTAGATGGGATGCTATCAATGTGCTTCATTTGGGGCAAGCCTTCAGCAAAAATCTTCTTGTTTAAGCAATACCCTGTATAGATTTGCCTTGCTTGTGACTCAGTCTCCTGTTTTCCAAGATTCCCTTTGATAAAAGAAAAGACAAAAAAGGTTTTAGAGCTGAAAGATCAACTCTTTTTCTTTTTTTGAGATTAAAGATCAACTCTTTTTCAATCTATGTTCTTTAGCATTGGATTACAAAGGCGGCTAGGATCTTAAGGATATGAAAAAAATGACACAATGGGCTGCCTACAAATAGTGATGTAGGACAGGGGGAGGATGATTGGTGATTAAATACCGACTTTGTGGTACATCTTAAAGCCTTCAAAATAATGCGAATCTTCTGGTTTCTTGAAAGAAGGGGTGGTGGTGGTTGGTGGTGATGTTGGTCTTTCTTTTCTTTTTATATCACTTTAATTGGTTTTCTTGGTCTGATTCTTCAGAGGTACAATGAATGATTGGAGAGAGAGAGAGAGAGAGAGCGCTCTTTGGGGGTTGGACTAATTGCAGGAGGGGAAAAAGATGAGGTTTGAAGAGTTTAAAATTGATATAATTA